>JBBUKS010026309.1:0-11334 GCA_038050645.1 Hedychium gardnerianum
AGCAAAACCATGAGGGCCTAGGCCCAAAGTGGACAATATCATACAATTATGGAGATATCTAAATTCCCTCGGTCATAACAATATCAACCTCCCATTTATCCAAGGGTCGAGCATATATCATATCACTGCATCTTTTTCAGGGATCAACCTCCCCCGGGTGCGGCATTATCGGGGTGAAGCATTTTCGGCTGTGATATCAACCTCACTTTTTGCCCAAGGGTCGATCATATATCGTATCGCCATGTCCTTTTCAGGGCTCAACCTCCCCCGGGTGCGGCATTATCGGGAGCGAGTTTTTCCGACTGCGATATCAACCTCCCCTTTTGCCCAAGGGTCGAGCATATATTGTATCGACGCGTCCTTTTTAGGGCTCAACCTCCCCCGGGTGCGACATTACCGGGTGCGAGCTTTCCCGGCTGCGATATCAACCTCCCCTTTTGCCAAAGGATCGAGCATATATCATATCTCCGCATCCTTTTTAGGACTCAACCTCCCCCGGATGCGGCATTACCGGGTGAGAGCTTTTTTGGCTGCAATATCAACCTCCCCTTTTGCTAAAGGGTCGAGCATATATCGTACTGCCACGTCCTTTTCAAGGCTCAACTTCCTCCAGGTGGGGCAATACTGGGGTCGAGCTTTCCCGACTGCGATATCCAGTATCGTATTGCCCTCGTCCTTTTCAAGACCCAAACTCCCCCGATCATAGCATGGTTGGGGTCGAGATAGATATGTTACGGTATTAACCTCTCCTTCGTTCGAAGGTGGCACATATATACTATTATTCTCTCCCAACTCGGACATAATCGCGGATTGAGTTATTTTTTTCTCTGACTCCGCGGGTACTCGAGAGTCATGAGATCAACTTTACTATTTTCTCTCCGATTCCATAGGTACTTGGGAGTCGCGAGATCGACTTTATTATTCTCTCCCGACTCGAACATAGTCGCGGATTGAGTTATTCTCTCTCCGCCACCGGTACTCGGGAATCGTGAAATCGACTTTACTATTTTCTCTCCGACTCCGCGGGTACTCGAGAGTTGCGAGATCGAGTTATCTATTCTCTCTCGACTCAGACATAGTCGCGGATCAAGTTATCCTCTCTCCGACTCCACCGGTACTCGGGAGTCGTGAGATCGACTTTACTATTTTCTCTCTGACTCCACCACGGGTACTCGGGAGTCGCGAGATTGAGTTATCTATTCTCTCCCGACTCTGACATAGTCGCCGATCGAGTTATTTTCTCTTCGACTCCACCGGTACTCTGGAGTCGTGAGATCGACTTTACTATTCTCTCTCCGACTCCGCAAGTGCTCGGGAGTCACGAGATCGAATTATCTATCCTCTCTCGACTCAGACATAGTCGCGGATCGAGCATTTCCTCTGTTGAGGACAAAGTCGTTGCTTACTCTCCCGATTATAACTCAGCCATGAGCTTGACCTAAGGGTACTCAGCCACTTGGACCTAAACCTCCGTTGAACAAAAATACTCGTCCAGTCAATCGGCCTACACCCTTCTTTGACTAGACTTGAAGGGAATGCTTGTGATACAGAGATAAGCTAGGGTCCATGTGGCGGATCCTTGACTCGGTCAATAAGGAAGTCATGTGGCAGAGTCAATTTTGGTCAATACAGGGCCCATGTGGTGTTTTCTAAAACTTGGTCAACATAGCCTCCACGTGGCATATCAACAACCTCTAACTGGTCAAGCAGAGTTGATCTCGACTACTGGCTGGCGGATCCTGACTCCTGCTGAATCCCGACTCCTGGGGTCCCGACTCTTGCCTGTGGTTCTCAACTCCTGGCGGGTCTCGATTTCTGGAGGATCCCTACTCCTGGTGGATCCTGACTCTTGGTTGATCCCGACTCATGCTGGATCCCGACTCCTACCTGGTGGTTCCCGACTCCTGGTGGATCTCAACTCCTGGAGGATTCCGACTCCTAGTGAATCCCAACTCCTGGCGGATCCTGACTCCTGGAGGATTCCGACTCTTAGCTGATCCCGACTCCTAAAGGATCCCGACTCTTGGCTGATCCCGACTCCTGGCTGATCCCGACTCCTGGAGGATCCCGACTCCTGCTGGATCCCGACTCCTGCCTGACTCCTCCCCGGTGGTTCTCGACTCCTAGTGGATCTTGACTCCTAGAGGATCCCGACTCCTGGCGGATCCCGACTCCCGACTGATCCCGACTCATGGAGGATCCCGACTCCTGGTGGATCCCGACTCCTGGTGGATCCCGACTCCTGGTGAATCCCGACTCCTGGTGGATCTCGACTCCTGGTGGATCTTGACTCCTGACTGATCCTGATTCCTAAAGGATCCCGTCTCCTGCCTGGTGGTTCCCGACTCTTGGCGGATCCCGACTCTTTATTGATCCTAACTCATGACTGATCCCGACTCCTAGTAGATCCCGACTCCTGGATGATCCTGACCTCTAACTGATCCCGACTCCTGGAGGATCTCGACTCTTGGCTGATCCCGACTCCTAGAGGATCCCGACTCCTTGCTGATCCCGACTCCTGGTGAATCCTGACTTCTAGAGGATCCCAACTCATCGACTTCCCGACATGCAATAATTACTAATATTAAAAGACATGACGATAGCAAAGACACTATTTAATACTCCTTAATGTTCATTAAATACTCCTTGAATGACCTCTCTATATAAGAGAGGGGAAGATATCAAAAGAAGAGAGAACTCTCTAACTTTACTTTATGTATATTTCTCATTTTCTAATTTCCATTACTATAAATCTCCATACTTACTACGTGTTACTCTTCGCAGAAAATCATCGCGCTACTGGAAGAAATCAAGGAAGAGATCTCGACATCATCGTTCTTGCCGTCGAGATGAACTTCTGCTGTCGCATCATCATGATAAAATGTCTAAAACGACATCAGGTTGAACTTTTACCATCGTGTCATCGTCATAAAATATTCAAACTGGATCATTCGGCTTCTCTCTTTTCTGATCTCTGGGCTTTTTTGTCTCACTTAGTTTTGATATTTCCCCTTAAACTAACCAACTTTGTGCCAATCCATATTTAAGTATTTCATTTCTGGTCTCATGTAATAATAGAATTAGAAGCTTTTACTCTGCTCAAGATCAGTATTAATTCGTCCCGATTGGAGTTGTCTTGTATATAGATTAATTTGTTTGCTCGTCAAAATTCAAATTTGATCCAGTAATGATAAACAAGTATCGAAGTCATCTTGTTTATATCTATGGAAATGTTTTCTTATTTATTTTTAAAAGATATGTTGATATTATTTTGTTTTATTTTAAAATGTTACTTTATTTTTTTAAAATAAATAAATAAATAATGCACCAAATTTAATATTTTCATATCGGGTTAAAATCGAATGCATAAAATTAGGGAGCGCCCCAGATAGAACCGGCTCGTGTTAAGGGTCCGATTTGTAAATGTAGTAAAAGATCGACACGTCGTTTCGTAGGGCCCTGCCGCCGAGGACTGGCATTGGTGTAGAAACTTCCGCCGAATAGACAATTGAGAAAGCGCGATGCAGCGGGCTCGAAGAAATCAAAGCGAAGGTGGAGTGCTGTGGAAGCCTGGAAGGGCGAGGAGATGCTCCAACTCGCAACGCTTTCTCTGATACTTGCTATCCTATTTCCTCTGTAAGATCCATTCTATCAATTTTCTTTCACTAGAACACGATCGATTCAGTCGAAGGAGTTCTATTTTCCTTTTTTTTTTGAAGACTTTTAGGTTATTTTTCTGTGGGAAATGTCTACGGAGATGCCAAGCTTAGATCTTTTTCTTCTTCTCATCCTTCTCTCTTATTCTTTTCTCTCCATGTTATTTTACTAGAGCATGCCAATTTAGGCAACGTGGTTTCTGCTTTTCTTTTTCTTTTTTTTAATAGTTTTTTCATTGTTTTGCTGTTTGGGTATAAGTAATGGAAAAAAATCAATCTTGAATTCTTGATGGTCGTGGTACACGGATTCAAATGCTCGAGAGGAAATTTCGTTTCAAGTTTCTCATGTAGTGTGTATTAGTGTTTCTGAACTATCAAAAGGAAAATAAGCTTTTGAGGAGTGGACATGGGAGGTGGAAAACGGTAGAGTTGACAGATAGAAATTTAGGAAGTTAACAGAAAATTTTGCGGAGTTGGTGGAATGGGCTCATTTGTACAGCATGAGCAAAAAAAATTGTTTTCTAAAGTATTCACTTGTTGATAAGTGAGAGTTTTGCCCACACCTGATGTCCCTTCTTTCTTTGTTTCTTCTTGACCACTTGTATAAAGTCTTATAGGTAAGTGAACTGATTCTTTTTGTTTTTATCAATATATATAGTCAAGTTGTCCCAAATTGTCAGGGCGAAATGGTGATATTTCTTTTATTCACAATTGGTTAGATGATACAACACTAGGTGCTTTGGATAGAGTTCTTTGGCACCTATGCTTCAACCTTTTTATCCGTTTGTAGAGGTGAACAAAAGGTGACGAATTCTACCTTCTTGTTTTATCTATCAATCGATCACTGATAAAGGTTAATGGTTTTCATGTTAAGAATAAGGTGCTATACCCCATCGCTTGACGAGTTTTCTTATTGAAGTACAAGCTTTTTTTGCCTACCTATGATTTATGATCAATTTCATTATGGATACTACGGTTGATGCATGAGTATATTTGCTTGCACATGATTCCCCTTTTCGAAGATGATGCTGTCTGGTTGTGATCTATCAATCAGTCCAATATCTACACCAAGCACCACTAGTAGAAGGACATAAAAAGCACAAAAGAAACAACAGACATGAAGTACTTTTTATGATGTTCAATCAAGAATTACTTTTCGTCCATGAGTGTAAAAAGGACAGATTAGGCAAATGATAGAAAAGTTTTCATCCATGTTCAACACACCTCTGCCCAAACACGAGACAAATTAATAAAATTTCAGTGGCTTTCTCTTGTTTCTCTGCAATACCCTAGGCTGCACCTCCTCTTTGTATAATTTTACAAATTCCATATGGTTGATTAAAGAAGTCTCAAGTTTAAAGGATACCAAGCATAAACAAGATAATATAAGTCAGTGATAGAAAATCACCAACATCCTCATTGGTGTGTCAAGGAAATTGGTCAAAAGGAAATCTGTTAAAGCTCTCTCTCACTCTCTATCCCAAAAAATATTCTTGATGGTTTCTTTGTTACTTTGTCTCAGCTAATATATTCTCTAACCTTTTCATCATTTTGAATGTGATCCTAGGCATTGAGAAATGGATGACAATAGAGACAAATCCATTATGGGAAGTGCTGTATTGAATGGCTCTTTATTTGATGAAGCAGGACATTGGCTTTTCATTCTATCCTATCTTACGGTTATTGTGGTTGGAATCCTGATGACATTGTTTCTTATGAATCAATTGAAGGCAAATATTAGTTTAAGCTTGATGAAGGCTATCAAATCAAGATCAAAGAAGAATAGAAAAGCTAAAAATAGAGCTCCTGGATCTGCACATGTATGGAAAGTAGAACCTTGTTCTCGGTCAAGAGGACTTAAGTGCATTGTATGCTTATATTCTATATCACCATCTCAATCACCGGATGAGAGCATCTATCGCTGTTATATCTGTAGTGCTGCTGCACACTTGTCTTGCTTGTCGAACGCTTATGAAGACTGTAAATGTGTGTCTATGTTTGGTTATAAGCATGTAAAGCACCAATGGGCTGTACAATGGGCTGAAATAGCGGATCAACCTGAAGAAATTTCTTTCTGCAGTTATTGTGAAGAACCTTGCAGTGGATATTTTCTAGGCGGCTCACCCTTTTGGTACTGTATGTGGTGTCAAAGGCTAGTGCACATCAATTGTCAAGCTAGCTTTGCCCATGAGAATGGTGACTCCTGTGACTTGGGTCCTCTGAGGAGGCTTATACTTTCACCTCTTTATGTAAAAGACTTGAGCAAATCTGGAACTGGAGGGCTTTTAAGCTCTCTGACTCATGGGGCAAATGAGTTGGCATCTACAGTACGTGAACGCCTTAGGAATCATAGTAAGAAACATAAGAAATACAAGGAAATATCCATTGATTCAGGTGATATAAACATAGATTTGTGCAAGTCAAGCAATGGGGATTGTTTAAACTCTGAAGGTACAATGAATACTAATCACCAAAGTCAGAATATCAATTCATGCACAGACCCAAATTCTGAAATTTACAGGTCATCATCTCATATTGGTGACTTTCACAGAGGTACTAATCAGAAATATGAACTTCTGGAGTTGCCTTCAAATGCTAGACCGTTAGTTGTCTTCATCAACAAGAGAAGTGGTGCTCAGCATGGTGATACACTAATGCGGCGTTTAAATATTCTTCTAAATCCTATGCAGGTAGACCTAATTTACTCTGAATGTCCATTTTGAATGCTAATAGCTGTATATATTTTTAAGCTTTGAAATATTGCATTCCATCTATAGTTGGAGCTCTCTCTTTTTTTGGCTTTGCTGGTAATGATGCTGATAGCTTGTTTTTTAAATCTTAATATGTAGCCTGTATATTTAATTTTCTCGAAATAGAAAAGATAGAACTTTTTAGCATAGGATCTTCTTGTAAATCAGTAGCTACTTCTTTTCAAGTTTTTTAGTTGAGACTTCTAGCTGCTTACTGGTTAGCTATCTTATATAGGTGCAAGAGTGTATTAAATCAATTGTCCTCTCCTTATTCATACATCGACATATACATGCATTTAGCTTTAGATAATGTTCTGGATAAGTTTTATAGCTGCTCTAAATGGTTGGAACTTATGCTTTGGATAGAGTTCTGGATAATTTTTGTCGCTGAACACATGTATGCATTCAATCAATAAAACATTGATGCCCCTGGGGGCATGGTGCCGTGGTTAGGCCCTCCAACGATAGACTAGACATCTGGAGTTCGAGACTCAGTTGTGGCGCATTATTAGAGATTTTTTTCCTTAATGGGTAGCGGACCCGAGAACGCTGGCTGTCAGGATGGGCCTCCACGTGCGCTTTCCCGATTTACCCTGGTGGCCTGTGAGAAACTTCCGTGGGATTGGGCCGGTCACCCCTAGGATTAGTCAGGCCAAATGCTTGGATATGTGGTGCCAACTAAAAAAAAAACATTGATCATGTCAATACATAAATTAACATTAGATCAAAATCAAGCTTAGCTATGGTATTGCTATAGAAAATATTTCATGTGAAACCAATATCAAATTTTGTTTCTAGATCTTTGAATTAAGCAGGGAACATGGACCAGAGGAAGCACTCTCTTTGTTCAACAAGGTACCAAATTTCAGGATTCTCATTTGTGGCGGAGATGGTACAATTGGTTGGGTTCTCAGTGCAATTGACAAACTAAAATTTGAATCACCTCCACCTATTTCAATCCTTCCAACTGGTACTGGTAATGATCTTGCAAGAGTCTTATCATGGGGTGCTGGTCTCGACGCCATTGAGAAGAATGGAGGTTTATTCAAAATTTTGCAAGATATAGAACATTCTGCTGTCACCCTTCTTGATAGATGGAAAATAACTGAAACCACACAAAATGGTCTTTCTCAATCTCCAAAGTTTATGAATAACTATCTTGGTCAGTAAAGTGAAATATTTCCTGACACTATGAATATGTGATGGGGTTTCCACTCATGCCTCATTATGTTCCCAGGCATTGGATGCGATGCTAAGATTGCTTTAGACATCCATAATCTGCGTGAGGAAAACCCTGAAAAGTTCTACAACCAGGTAACTCACCTTTTTTTATTAGCTTAAGCTTTTTGTTTTTTTTTATTAGAAGATAAACCAATTAAATATTGACAGAGAAATTCTTGTTTCTGGATACAAACATGGATCAACTTATTTTCTGAATCTTGATTAGATCACAAGTGAATTTTGATCAGGATAGAAAAAACATAACTTGTTCTTCACTGTATCATTTTGTCTGATATTTACATGTTGGTCATTCAGCATTTTGCCTGCCTCTAGTGTTTGTTCTATGTGATTCTTTTGATTGTACTTGTTAGATATAGCTGATGCCTGTATGGAATGTGCAGTTTATGAACAAAATGTTGTACGCAAGAGAAGGAGCAAAGAACCTGATGGATAGGACATTTGCTGACTTTCCCTCGCAAATCAGATTAGTGGTAGATGGGGTGAAGATTGAAATTCCTCAGGTACATCTCTAAAATTATTAACCATTTTGGATAGAATTGTAACAAAAATATGGATTTAGAGTCCATGGCTCAATCTTCATGTGCTGGATGTATGACTACTATTTGGTTTTTTCTCACTCTTCCTCATTTTTTTTCATTACTTGACTCTCTGACTAGTTCCTTTGGATCGCAGGATTCAGAAGGTATTCTCGTGGCTAATATTGGCAGCTATATGGGAGGGGTTGATTTATGGAAAAATGAAGATGGGAATTATGATAACTTTAGACCACAATCAATGCACGATGAGTTGCTGGAAATTGTTTGTTTCACAGGAACATGGCACTTAGGAAGGCTTCAGGTTAGTAGGGTACTTATCATGGAAATTGGGAGCTGGATAAATTTTTTATCAAAATTTGAACTTTGACTTATGTTAAAGCATCTATTTTTTGTTTGGATGCTTAACGATGAATTCTTTCCTCGACAGGTAGGGCTTTCTCGAGCTAGAAGGCTTGCACAAGGGCATTTTATCAAGATCCAACTTGTTGCTTCTATGCCTGTTCAAGTGGATGGGGAGCCATGGTATCAGCAACCCTGCACCTTGGAAGTATCTCATCATGGGCAGGTTCTAACCCTAAATTTATTTATTTTGGCCTTCCCGTTTGCATGATCTTAAGGAAGTTAAGCACATTGTTTTACATGATCTTAAAGAATTTAAGTAAGTTTGCCGCATTTGGTTCGGCAGGTCTTCCTGTTGAAGAGAGTGTCAGAGGAGCCTCTCGGCCATGCTGTAGCCACCATCACTGATGTTCTTGAAACTGCTGAAAATAATAGAATTATCACAGCAAAACAGAAAAAATCTCTTCTTCAGGAGATGGCCTTAAGGCTCTCTTAAGATCTATAGCCCTGAAATCTGTGATTCCTCAATTTTTCTGGTATTAGTTATTTCAAGGGCTTCTTAGATCATTTATACTGCAACAAGGCACAAGTGCAATCCTCGTGGAGAAATGAATGAAGATAATCAAATCCTTCAGATTATATTGTAGGCCATTAAGTTTGTATAAACAAAAGGTGACAGGTGACAGGTGACAGGTGACAGGTGACGATGATGTATATTACAACTGAGATTGTTATGTACAATATTTTGGTTTTGCGTAGATGTCAATTCAGCTCAGATTGCTCATTGTTTTCATTTCATAGAGGTAGACTTGACCTTGGGTAGTGTCCGGCCCGGGCTGTAATTGGGTCAACGGGCCGGTTGACCCGGGTCGATAGACTAACCTGTAGTTGGCCCGACAGGATGTTGGGTCGGTTATGGGTCCAAGCTCCAAAAATCGACGGAGTTCGGCCCGTTGATTCGAAGGTGTATTTTTTTTTTTTTGAAATCATCGGTTAATCAACGATTTCTAGCTGTTGGATGAGATTGAGATGAATTTTTGGGATGTTTTTTTTAACGATTGAGATATTTTGATTAATGGTTATGATTTAGTGTATGTTACTATTTAAAATTTATAAATTGAGAGTTCATTTTATTATGTTCATATATATTTTTTTTATTCTTATTCTCAATTTTGTATTTTCTATATATTTTCGATTCCAAGTTTTTATTTTTGTGCACTTTCAACTCCAACTTTCAATTATAATAAGAGGTTCATCATCTCGGAGGGAAAAAGAAATAGTAAATTCGTACGAGGGTCCCAACATTCAATCAATCGATGATGAGATCGAACACCTTTCGCTTTCGATACCCGAAGCACAAGGAAATACTGATACAATTATTTCTATGGTTCGAAATTTTTTTTTACTAAAATCTTCTATTTTTACTAAATATTTTGAGAAGGTTAGTCTTCCGTCGGGAGAATTACGTGCAAAATATAAGCACTGTAATGTTTCTTATAAATTCTAAATCGGTGGCGGCTATGGGTCGTTGAAACGACATGTAGAAACGAAACACTTGATGGAATATGGACTCGACCGGTTTCAATCATAATTATTTAAATTTTCTTCAACTAGCGGTAGTATTGATTCCGATTTATTTTTATATTTTGATAATAAATTAAAAGAAAAGAATTATTAACTAAATTTGTTTCCGTAGAATTTTTTTTTTAGTTTTGAATTTAAATGTACATTTAAGATTTTTGTAAAGAATCTCTTAATTCATGTGCTAAACGTGTTCCTAGGACTATACTTACTCGTACAATTAAAAAAATTAGTAAAACAAGAGGAAAAAATTTAATTGATAAATTTAGTAAATTAAATAATAATTTTTTTTTATGTTTCGATATTTGGAGTGATCATTGACAAATATATTTGTATATGGGTGTGACTTGTCAAATATTTCTGAAACACAATAAACTACTAGTAATAGTAATTTAAAACTTATAAAAGTATAACTTTTATTAAAAGAATGAACGAAACGTTCACGAAGATCCTCAAGTTTCACACATGAACTTAATAATTATTTTATCACTTTTTTTAATTTTAATGAAACAAATAGCGACAATATTTCGATATCCTAAAGTAGTGGTCACAGAAGGATCAAAGCTTTCCCGTCCTTTCCATGATCGCCAAAGAAATTTTAGTTTGTCCAGTGTCAACTGTTGTTGTGGAGCAGACGTTCAGTATTAACGATAACATATTAGATGAACGATGATCGACTTTATCTCCCGACTCATTAGAAGTCCAAGTATTACTCGACGATTGTATTAGAGCTGAAAAAAGAATCCAAGGAATGCAACTTTTAGATGACAAAATCGAATATTTTGATACTGAAAGAACAAATACAACGGGAATGAGAAATGAAAGTGAGTAATAATATCACTTTTTAATATAAAAAGGGTAAAAATATAAAAAAAAACTACATAGACTTTGATTCCCCTATACCCTAAGGGGACACGTAAATAACTTAAATAACTACAAGGTCTTTTTTAAAATAAATTTAAAAATTTTTAATATAATATCTTGAATCGTGACGAACCGTGAATTAAATCATGAATCGGTGATTTTAAATCGTGAATCATAATCGTCTTGATCAATTAAGATTAAAAGGCGATCCTTAGGAACCATCGAACTGACAATTTTAGACCGTCAAACTGTCAAATTTGAATTGTGATTAGATCTATATAGAGGAGGTGATTGAGGTATTTTGTACAAATGTATAACTATTCCATCACCGACAAGAAACAGTCAATGATGATAGTAAAGATGCTT
>JBBUKS010026337.1:0-11333 GCA_038050645.1 Hedychium gardnerianum
CTACTTGAGAAAATTGTGCTACAGAATTCTGCCTTTAGTGGAAACTTCAATTTGCAGAACCTGCTGATTTTAACAGCAATCAAAGCAGATCCACCAAGGGTCATGGATTACATTAATAGACTAGATAACTTCGATGGCCCTGCAGTTGGTGAGGTAGCGGTTGAAGCACAACTATATGAGGAAGCTTTTGCCATCTTCAAGAAATTCAACCTAAATGTTCAGGCTGTCAATGTCCTTTTGGACAACATCCAAAGCATAGAGAGAGCTGTAGAGTTTGCCTTCCGTGTTGAGGAAGATGCTGTATGGAGCCAGGTTGCCAAAGCTCAATTACGGGAAGGCTTAGTAAGTGATGCCATTGAGTCTTTCATTCGTGCAGATGATGAAACCCAATTCCATGATGTCATTCGGGCTGCTGAAGATGCCAATGTTTATCACGACCTTGTTAAGTACTTGCTGATGGTTAGGCAGAAGCTTAGAGAGCCAAAAGTGGATGGTGAACTTATATTTGCTTATGCTAAGATTGATAGGCTAGGTGACATTGAGGAATTTATTCTAATGCCAAATGTTGCTAACCTTCAAACTGTTGGTGACCGATTGTTCGAAGATGCTCTTTATGAAGCTGCTAAGATAATATTTGCTTTTATTTCCAACTGGGCCAAATTGGCTAGTACACTTGTTAAGCTGAAACAGTTCCAGGGTGCTGTTGATGCTGCTCGCAAAGCGAATAGCTCAAAGACATGGAAGGAAGTTTGTTTTGCTTGTGTTGACGCCGAGGAGTTCCGCTTGGCCCAAATATGTGGTCTAAATATTATTATCCAGGTAGTCTTTCCTCATATCAACAGTCCCTTCTACTATTTTTCCTAGGCTATTAAGATGTTACTGTATCCTAATTTGTAACTAACGTTATTTGCTGATGGACTTTTAGGTGGATGACCTGGAAGAGGTCAGTGAATATTATCAGAACAGAGGTTGCTTCAATGAATTAATTTCCCTCATGGAGAGTGGACTTGGTTTGGAACGTGCACACATGGGCATATTTACAGAATTGGGAGTCTTATATGCTAGATATAGACCAGAGAAACTTATGGAGCACATTAAACTTTTCTCAACCCGTTTGAATATTCCCAAACTTATCCGTGCTTGTGATGAGCAACAGCACTGGAAAGAGCTAACATATTTGTATATACAGTATGATGAATTTGACAATGCTGCCACAACTATTATGAATCATTCTCCAGACGCATGGGATCATATGCAGTTCAAAGATGTTATCGTTAAAGTTGCAAATGTTGAACTCTATTACAAGGCTGTGCATTTCTACTTGCAAGAACATCCTGACCTTATCAATGATGCTTTGCATGTGTTGGCACTTCGTGTGGACCACACTCGTGTTGTAGATATCATGCGAAAGGTGCAAATTTTCCTCTTAATATTTTTGTTGGTTCACTTCATTTCTTTAGTTTTATTGGAACAGTGATTCACATTGTTTGACAACCTTAGACTAGGCTGTTATATGTTTTTGAGAACAACTTTTTAGTTTATGTTAAGGTTAGACAGGAGTTGAATCTCTAATGCTTTATTACTTCAGGCTGGTTACTTGCATCTCGTGAAGCCATATATGGTAGCTGTTCAAAGCAACAATGTGGCTGCTGTTAATGAGGCTTTGAATGATATTTATGTTGAGGAGGAAGATTATGAAAGATTACGTGAATCAGTCGACTTGCATGACAATTTTGATCAGATAGGCCTTGCACAAAGGGTAAAATTGTTGACATTTTATAACTATGGATGCTCTTGAAATTATCTTCTCTCTTTTTTCTTTTTTTTTCAAATCTAGATTGAAAAACATGAGCTTCTTGAGATGCGAAGAATTGCTGCTTATATCTATAAGAAAGCTGGAAGATGGAAGCAATCCATTGCGCTGTCCAAGAAAGACAAACTTTACAAAGATGCAATGGAGACTGGTTCACAGTCTGGTGATCGTGAACTTTCTGAAGAATTGCTTGTTTATTTTATCGAACAGGTAAGATACTAGTCATGAATATTTGATCTGTAAAGTTACCCTGAACATGGCTAATTGTTTTACTGCAGTTCTGTCTTCATGCTAATTTTTTTATTAGTCTGATTGGTTTCATAACACTTGGTTAAAAAGTTTGTAGTAGATTTAAGTTCTATATATGTAGCAGATTCATAGATGTAGTGTACACAATGCCCATAGATATGTGCGTCATGGTTATTGGAAGCACTACATCCAAATCATCACACCATGACTTCGTGATGCAACTTGTTTATTTTATAGGAAAATACAATTTCAACTTAACAAATTGCAGTGTCTCATAATGGGTACTACAAACTGGTTAATACTACCAGACATATATACATTTTACCTTCACAAAATTTCAGAAATGGCTTTTTTTTAATCATTTTTCTTAGATATATCCATGGATTTCAATTTCATGCTAGTCGGCGCAGGTGGAATTTACGGTTCCGCCTACCGACCAGCAATGGCACCATACCGGCACCGCAACTGTGAGAACCTTGTGGCAACTCTCCGCGGGAGTGTGGAGGGTGCCAAGGCCTTCGGTTGCGACTCTCTTGACGGCTGCTGCAATTTTTTTTAAGGTTATTTTTTTAATTATAAATAAACTGATAATTATAAAATAGTTATATAGCTGTTAATTATATATAATAGTTATAAACATAATATATTATTAATAATAGTCATAAAATATTAAGAATTATTTTAAACTTTTTAAATAAATTTTAAAATTAATAAAATATTTTATAAAACAATTTGAAAATTTTAATATATGTTGAAAATTGAATGTGAATTTTAAATAATCTATTTTTTTTTCAAAATATAATTCTTAAACATTTCAAATAAATTTTTAAAAATAAAAAATTTACAAATACATTCAAAAAATAATTTAAGACCTTTAAATAATTTTATAATTATTTTTGAGCCTTTCAAGTAATTTTATAATTTTTAGATTTAGTTTTGACTTTTGAGAATTACTTCTTTTTTAAAATAATTTTTAAATTTATACATTTATGTAGTTGCAAAAATTTAATAGGCATTATCTTATGAGAAATAATTGAAATAGAAACTCAACATCTTCTGAAATATAACATCAATAGTGAGTATATATAATAATCAAATATTAATAAATTTAATTTTTAATTAATATACACTTATATATAAAAATTTAAAAAGTATCGAAATCATATCGGCACGGCATGGCATGATACGATACCGAAACTATATCATTCGGTTAGGGACTGAAACTCCGGCATGCTTCAAAATTTTAAACCTTGGATATTATCAAGTATGATGGATGACCACAAAAGCTGCTTTAGGGGATTATTTTTACAGCAAAATTTGGTTTAATGGTTTCTTCTTGATATTATACCAAGTGAATTGACTCCTTGTGCAGGCTTATCTAATAAGAATAAACCATTCAGGCCATTTATATTTATTCATCAGAAGTTCTAGCTTATGAACTGCTTGGTTTTGTATTACAGGGAAAGAAAGAATGCTTTGCTGCTTGTCTTTTCATTTGTTATGATTTGATCCGTCCTGATGTTGCCCTTGAACTCGCCTGGATCAACAATATGATTGATTTTGCTTTTCCATACTTACTTCAGGTGATCTGCTTTGTCCGCCTAGTTGTTTTAATATACTTCTCTTCGCTATTTATTGGAACATTTCCATTCAAATGTGTAATCTTGCATGTTTGATCTTCACAGTTTATTCGTGAGTATGCTAGTAAAGTTGATGAGCTTGTAAAGTATAAAATTGAATCACAAAATGAGGTGAAAGCGAAAGAAAAAGAAGAAAAGGATTTGGTTGCACAACAGGTGCCCAATGCATTCTTAATTTTCTTGTTTACTTGGCATAAGTCTTGATTTTAACCAGGTTTGGCTTTTTTTGCAGAATATGTATGCCCAGTTGCTGCCTCTTGCATTACCAGCTCCGCCTGGCATGGGAGGTCCAACCATGGGAGGAGCTTATGGACCACCACCGGTACCTCCAATGGGTGGTATAGGAATGCCACCCATGCCGCAGTTCGGCATGCCTCCTATGGGGAGTTACTGAGTGAGGATTGGCGCCGCATGTAAACTTGAATTTTAGAATATATTTGTGTAGATGCCCCGACGATAGTAATGAATCAGCATTATAGACTGTCTTGTTGTTAATGTTGGTGTTTGCAAGCATGTCATTCTTTTGCAGTCATTGACTGCCATAGGCTAAACTGCAGGTTTTGTATGGTCATTATTATACAGAAGTTTTGTATAGGACCTCTCGGCCCAGAGTAAACAATTCTTCTTTTCATTTGGTTATTAATCTGAATTTTGCACCTCTATTTATTATTTTTGTATGATGCTACCATATAAAAATTTATGTGAAACAAAGGAGAATTTACGTGAGAGAAAATTCTGTTTCATTTGGCGGAACAAAGAAGACAAGAGAACAAAGAAGACAAGAGAACAAAACAAAGAAGACAAGAGAACAAAGAAGACAAGAGAACAAAACAAAGAAGACAAGAGACCCTTTTTTGAGAGAAAATTTATGTGAAGGCCCTTGCCCAAAGATTTCATGAATGGATGCACGCGCTATATTAATCTCAAAACAGGTTTCATATATTAATCTCAATTATTGTAAACTTATGTTTCAATTTGATTTTTATTTAATAAATTAATATTAATGTTATAATATTTAAATAGTATTAGGTTCGATATTAAAATTTTAAATAATTACATTATATATATATATATATATATTTAATTTGAATTATCGTGATCTTAGGTTAATCTCTTTCCAAACCTTGCCCAGCACTGCTCATTGGGCTCCCGTGCCATGCACGAGGGTGCATTGTCTGTTTATAAAAATGATGCATTAGATAACATTTGAGGTGACTGATTCATTCAGTCCTTCCCACATTTTATAGTTGTGCCTCGTATTTAATATTCGGAAAAGCATTGGAAAAATTTCTCATCATTGCAGTATATGAGACAGCGGGTGAAGGGAGGGCCCTTTGCCAACTTGATGCTCATTAGCTTCCTCCCATCTCCGCCGTGCCCATCTTGTGCGTGTCTGCTTCTGTCACATGCCGTGTCACAGAAACTGATCGAGAAAGCGCCGCATAGCGAGGTCGGGAACGTTGGATTCACGACGGAGTTAGGATGGAGCCGTTGTAGAGGAATCTCACGCCGCCTTACTAGCCCTCTCGTTTGGGAGCTCCGGATTTGAGCTCTACTTCGTTGGTGCCCCCTTCTCCTCGGTGAGCCAGGTATTCTTGCTCTGCGATCTGCATCCTTCTTGTCTTTGGCGTAATGTAGGAAGCCGCCTTCGTCGATTGTGGCTATTTTTTTTTTGTGCTTGTGAAACTTCCTTTCTTTATTTGAGTTCCAGGTGAAAGTTCTCCGAGATCCGCCTCTACAGGACGTTTTTTCTGGCCCTTTTTTGAATTTGCTTGTCAAAGTTGTCATTTCCTTTGGATTCGAGCTTAGGAGAGCTGGTTTCATCGTTGTTGGGACCTGTGGTTTTCGTTTTGTTATTTCTTGATGTCGTCGGGTAATTGGATGATTTCGGAGAAGAATAGAGTTTTAGTATGCTGCTGGTATTGTTGTTTAAGTGTTGAGATCATCTCAGTCGTTTGCCCTTAGTGAAACTATTTAAATAACTAAAACAAAAGGGAGAAGAGAAACATAATAAACAATTAGGCATGCGATTCTCCCTGGTACATTAGTTCTGACTTGTTTTAGAGGTCTTCCTAAAACTTGTTCATGCTTAAACTTTGTTTGGCGAGACATTAGTTCATTAGCAGGGATCTTTTATCTACAAAATTTGTTTGTAGGTTAATGTTGTATGTTTTGTTAGTACGACTAGAATATTTTCACACTATTTAGATGTTAGGGGTCAAATAAGTTAATCATTTGAAAATGCACGTTGATCCATTGTGGTGTACACTGATCTATCTGAATAGAAGTTTGTGATAGAGGTGTTTATACACCCACAGGTCAGGCAGGCTAGATTCATACTAGTGAAATCAAGAATATTAAAATGGTCTATCAAGTCACCAACCCTTGGAGGGTTAGGAAGATTAGGTTGAAGGCTTATCTTCATTAACACTTCTAGACTGAGGATTTGGGTGATCTCAAGTATTTCCTTGCCATAAAGGTGACTTTCTCAAAATAAGGTAACTGTATCTCTCACTGCAAGTATATATTAGATATGCTCGAGGAGGCTGACATGCTAGAGACTAAACTAGTGGATACTCTTGTGAAACCTTGAATCTAATAGTTGTAGAGGAATATATTTGTTTCAAGAGTTAACACTTACGTCTAAGCAATTTCCTTATATGACTTGGCAAATTGGCTAAAATATGGAGGAAAAGATTCAATTAGGATACAATAATGGCATTTATGAGTTGTTGGAGCATTGAAGAACAAAATCAGTATCTATGATATGGGTTTCAAAAAAAGGAAGGTATATAATAAGGTACAATTTTTTTGCAAAGGCATATTCCAGGTTTTATGAGTTGAGAAGGATGAGTGGAGGCTACCGCCACCAAAGAAGCAATGGCCTACTCCTGATGGATTAATTTTGCAATATCTAAGCTAACCTTAAGAAATGGCTCTAATAAATATGTTAATTTTAGGGAAAGAGATATTGGATTGATCTTATCCTTTTGAAACTTGAATATTATATTTAGGACTCAACCATAATTTTAACCTAAAATTCAATCCGGGACTAAACCCATTATGCATGACTCATTATACCTAGTAATGCTAACGGTACCAAATTTTTATTAGAGATAGTCACATTTAGCCAAGTAAAGAATTTATCTACATTTCTTGCCTATTCCCCAATTTTGTTGGAGCATTTCAGAACATGCATGTTTTTTCTGTTTCTATTTGTTTATATATTTGTTATGATAAATGAAGAATGGTTGGAACTTTATTTGGAGACTTGGATGAAAAATCTTTTGAATTTTCATGCATTTGAGTTTGGATATGTGCTACTTTGCCATTCATTTTATCCTATTGGTTTATTTTGCACTAATTAAATTGTGTTTCCAGAATTGAAGAAGTATGGATGGTGAGATTATTGGGGGACTTATAAACAGCATTTCTAGATTTATTCATCTGGTAGCTTGCCAGACAACAAATAATGCTTCTTTAAAAGATTTCAGAAAAATAGTTGTCATATTGAAGCTCTTGAAGCCTCTTCTAGATGAAGCACTTAATTCAGAGTTGGATTTGGATGAGTGCCTTATAAAAGAATTTGAAGAGTTTGATGTTGCTGTAAATGAAGCTAGAGAACTAATTGAGAAGGGACCTCAGAAAATGAGTAAGATATACAGAGTGAGTTCTAATTCAGTTCCTACTTTCTTCCCTTTATTTTAATAGTTTCTTCCCGTCATTGCTGATTACTTTTATGATTATTATTCCAATGATAACACATCTGGATTGTTGTCTTATATTATCCACCAGTCATTATTCTCCTTGTGTTTTGACATAGTGCTGACATGCAGGTTTTGCAAAGTGAGTCTCTGTTGTTGAAGATCCAAAAGTCAGCATTAGATATATGTCATTTATTGAGTGCCTTGCTGCAGTCATCTTCCAGCTCAGCTAGCATCCAGGTATTTTGCGTGTGTGACTATCTTTTCTTTATGATTACACCTGGCAACCTAAGGATAATGCCCATGTCTTATGGTGTTGTGTGCAGGAGCTTCAACACACATATCAAGAGCCAGTTTCAGAACTCATTGATCATGCTCTCAAAGATCTGAAGGAAAACACTATACCTAGCCTTGATGATGTCATAAAGATCATGGACATTCTTAATTTAGCATCGAATCAGGAACTTCTGATTGAAAGTATAGCTCTTGAAAAAGAAAGGGCAAAGGCGGAACTTAAGTCAAAAACTGAAATTGCGGACCGTATAAATTGGATTTCTGTGCTAATTACTCATATTCGCTACTGTGTAGAGAAACTTGAACAGTTTGGGTTTGTTAATGGGCTTCCTGTACCAGCACATTTCCGCTGCCCTCTATCACTACAACTCATGGTCGATCCTGTAATTTTGGCCTCGGGGCAAACATATGAAAGATCTTTTATTCAGAAATGGCTGGACAATGGCCTCAAAGTCTGTCCGAAGACACATCAAACTCTTGCTCACACAAATCTCATTCCCAATTACACAGTCAAGGCACTGATTACAAACTGGTGCGAGGAAAACAACATAAAGTTGGGTAATTCTGCTCAGTCTGACCATGTAACATGTTCCTGTTTGTCAAATGCAGAAGATTTCCAAAATGGGGTTGGTATTATTCATTCACTAGATAGACATTCAGCCTCCAGATCTTCTCTTCAGTGTCACGGTCAGACCACCCAACAGAAAAATAAGGCGTCATCTGGTCATGAGCCAAAAGATTGCTCTTATCCTAACAATCACCACGTTTTGCCAGATAAGGTTGGTTTACAAGGCGAAACTTTTGTTGAAAAAAATAGTTATCATAGCCACACTGAATCTGTTTCAAGTGTCATTTCTAGCGTTGAAATCATGAGTAAGTTTGAGGAGAAAGCTAGTTTATTAGAAGATGTTAAATATCCATCACATGTATCCTTGAATAAGGATTCAAATTCTTCCCCATGGCTTTGCTCAAAGCAGCTTTTCTATAAAAATGTTCGTGAGAATGATGCCAAATGTCAATTGTTGCTTCAAAACTCAAAGTTGGATGGCCTCACCACCTCTTCACATGTTCAAGCTCTTATTGGTGATCTAAAGAGTGAAGATCCTGATTTGCAAATTGCGGCAGCATCAGAGATTAGACTTCTTACAAAGAACAATATGGAAAATCGTCTTCTAATCGGCGAGTGTGGGGCCATCCCTCCTTTAATCTCCTTGTTGTACTCGAAAGTAAAGGTTCAGGAAAATGCTGTCACTGCTCTATTGAACTTGTCAATTAATGATAAAAACAAAGTTTATATAGAAGAAGCAGGAGCAATTGAGCCACTTATACATGTTCTAGAGTGTGGAACTGCGGAGGCCAAGGAGAATGCAGCGGCAACATTTTTTAGCCTCTCTGTCTTGGAAGAATATAGAGCGAAAATTGGACGTTCTGGTGCAGTTAAGCCATTAGTTTATCTCTTAGATTCTGGCAGCCTTAGGGGAAAGAAAGATGCTGCCACTGCTTTGTTTAACCTTTCAATCTTCCATGAGAACAAGGCCAGGGTAGTACAAGCTGGTGCAGTGAAATACCTTGTCAAGATGATGGACCCAAGCTCTGGAATGGTAGATAAATCTGTGGCTTTATTGGCAAATTTGTCAACAATTCCTGAAGGGTGCTTAGCTATTTCCCAAGAAGGTGGCATGCCACTGCTTGTTGAGATTGTCGAGACAGGCTCTCAGAGGGGAAAGGAAAATGCAGCTTCCACTTTACTCCAACTTTGTCTAAATAGCCAGAAACTTTGCAGTCTAGTATTGCAGGAAGGAGCAGTGCCACCTCTTATCGCGCTTTCTCAATTTGGGACTCCCAGAGCTAAGGAAAAGGTATAAATCTCAGCTCCTCGTTTCTTTTTACTCTTTATCTGGACCACTTTGGAGGACAGAATCTAACTAACAATTTAACCAGAAAGAATCATGCAGCAACTCTTTCATATGGTTGTACTTCATTCAACCACTTGAGTCGATGTATTTGAAAACGAGCTGATTCGTCCATGTGTGCTTTTCAGGCTCAACAGATCCTGAGCCACTTCCGCAGTCAACGCGAGGGGGCTGTACGAAAGAAAAAATCTTGATAACCTACGCCAATCATGTGATTTTCACGGTTCCTGATAAACAAGAATTAGTTCGACACCTCCTGTATGCTTTGTATTGTTCATGAGATAATGAGTTGGTTTATAAAGCTCGCGTGCCTCATGTATCCATGTTTTAAAGAAGATGACACCAAATTTAAGACGCCAGAGGCCCAAATGGTGTAAAACACGTGGAGGTAAAGGTGTTTGGATTGTAAATAAAGATGCTATACATGTAATGCAGAACTTGGATTGTGATTTCTGTTTTGGTCTTTCTTGTAATATCAACTATTCACTGTGTATATTTCTCCTAGTTCTTTTTTTTTTAATTTTTTTTTTTTATTGGTATTGTTGTAAGACCAGCTTTGCCATTGTTGCTCTTGCAGTTTAAAGACATATCTGATCTCTTATCCTCCATGAAGAGCCATGAATTCATTCTCTCTGGCCAGGAATTTTTTTTTCAGGTGTGGCAACTAGGGCATATCCATGTTTTGGGGATCTCAAACCATGTTATTAATCTATGCATTAGCCCCTTTGTAGCATTGTAATAAAAGATGATTATGTTCATTTTAAACGATATATTTTCAAATTTTATAAATGGAGATAAGTTACGATGTCAATTTATTGTCGATCGTCGAGTGATTAAGAGGTGATATGAATTTTTTCCCTAAAGTATATGTTTGTCAGAAATTAATTTATATTTTATTATAATAAATTTATTATTTATTAGTTAATTGGGTATCTCAGTTAAAATCCTGCATGAGCCCCTCAAACTTAGGATGAGAGTGGGCTTGAGAGGGTAGCAAATAAAAGGTGTCGAGGAGAGTGAGCATTAGGATAGTAAAAAAGTTAAGTTGAGCTAAATTTTGGAATGTTTAAGCTTGTGTGATAAGGTAATCGAGTTAAGTTGAGCCGAGTTTAAAATGAATTAAGTTTTTGAAATGATTGTTCGCTTAGTTTATTTTTTATGAGTTTGATCTTGTTTGAAGCTTGACTTGAGTTTGGTTCGTTTAGATGTTATCGAGCTCTCAATTTAAGTTTAGCTTGAATTTGGTTCGTTTAGATGTTATCAAACTCTCAATTCAAATTATTTGATTGTTTGATTGGTTATTGAGTTTGATAATTCAAACTTATTTATTTATTTTATTTTATTTATTTAGCATGTTAATAATAGTCTTATTAATAAATATGATTGTTTACGAATGTTGTTCACGAACGTTATTCATAAATATTAACGAACTGAATACATATGTGTTCAAGCTTGTTTGTTTAGTTTAACGAATTGTTTAAATTTATTTATTTAATTGTATATTTAACGAACATAAATAAATTTTTATCAAATTGAATACTAAATTTGTTCATGAATATTTAATTTATTTATTGTTCCAGTGGGCATTGGTGTTTGGTGCAGGAGTTTTTAAATTTGTCAGAAAGCAGAAGAATGATGAGGCAAGAAGAAGCAGGCAGAGCAATGAGTGGAAGGGATGGGAAAGAGCATGCTTGGTCTGGTGAGATGGGGAAGGGAGTTG
>JBBUKS010026347.1:0-11333 GCA_038050645.1 Hedychium gardnerianum
TAGCACTACACCCGAGTTCTTATGGAGATGTAGCGGTCCTTGCCGAGACGTTACAGTCGGACCCTGCAACGCGAACTAATACTTGGAATGAAAGGGTACAATTGGAATGAAATGATTGGAATGAAAGGGTACAATTGGAATGAACTAATACTTGCCGAGACGTTACAGTCGGACCCTGCTTAGAATGAAATGATTAATTAGCCCTATCCTCATGATAAATGATAAAATATAATAATTAGCTTGGATCATACCTTGAATATCTTTGAGTAGTTAATTTAAACATAGTATGAAAGCATGCTGTATACAATTGGAATACTTTTCATTATCATCATATTTGCTCAATTCATTTTATTACCTCTTATACATTAATGATGCTCAACCCACAACAGGCTCATTTGAATCCATATTTCTTGCATCCAAGTGTCAATATTACTCACAGATGTGTTATATGCTTATACACACATCTAGATGAACAGATGCTCTTTATTGTGTGTTTCAATTTCCTTTTTGATCTAGAATGTTGAGCTTAGTTTAACTTGATGGAATGTCTTAATTCTAAACTGTTCTTGCATCTTCCATGTTTTTAGGGTACAGGAGGGAAGGGAACTACTCGAGGAATGCTTACTTGTCTCAGAAAAGAACAAAGGGTTAGAACATCTTAGTTCAGTAACTCACCTTCTTAACCTTGCTATGTCATATTCTCGTTCAAAAAACTTTGTGGAGGCAGAGCGCTTGCTCAGAACATGCTTGAATATTATGTTGAAATCAGTGGGTCCTAAAGATCAGTCAATTACAGTCCCCATGTTACACCTTGCTGTTACCTTATACAACTTAAAACGAGATGAAGAAGCTGAGCGTATTGCTATAGAAGTATTATACATCCGTGAGAATGCATTTGGAAAGGCATCTCTTCCAGTAGGTGAGCCTGTTGTATATTTTTCTACATATTTATATTATAAAGCTCTTGCACTGAAATTTAAGGTGGAATCATTTGCATACTCTAGAAATCATTCTATGACTATCAAACTTTTTAGAAAGAACCAACTGTTATAATTCATTATTTGGACAACACTAAATATTTTTTCACTGATAATTCTTAAGATACCTAAAGTATCATAAAGTCTTGTTTGTGAAGTCTGCTAAAGATAAGGAATGTTGTTGTGATGCCCTGGATTCTGAACCTCTTCACCATGTATTTGACCTGACTAAGGTATTTCATAGGGGAATCTTTGAAGAAAATTTTGGCAACACCACCATTGTAATATAAGTTTGAATACAACTTTATAATGGGTTGTGTGCCTAACAATCCCTAGCATAAAAAATAACACAACAAATTTATGGTCACATAACAAGAGTGAAAAACTAAGTAGCAGATAAAAACAAATAAACATTCCCAAGTCGGACTTGTGCTAGTACTGAGACATCTAAGTAGGCTATGATCATTGACTACTTTTAGCCTAAAAATGCCTAAGAATCTGGAGGCTAAGATCTTTTTTTTTCCTTCATAAAAATACAACTTAGTTATCCCAAAAATCTCAATCAAACTTTCTAAAGATTCTAATTAAGATTCAAATTCTTAAAACAAATAAAAATTAGAAACTAAAATTTTTTATGTAGGATTTTAAAAGATTTATAGAATGGAATTGAAATGAAAATTGTAATGGGAATGGAATGGTTTGAAGAGGAATCATAAATGAATTGATGAATTTCATTTCTATGTTTGGTTGAATTATGAAATGAAATAAGAAAATAAATTATTGGCAATTTGAGAGAACTATGATACTAATGCACTCCCAAATCCTTTTGAACCCTTGAAATCCATGGTGCAATGCACTCCTCTTGCCTTCCCCTGACCTCATTCAACCTCCTCAGCAAATCGGTAGCCTTTTCCTTCACTTCCCTCTTCCGTGTTCATAGCTTCTGCATCATTGACACTGTCATCTCCGTCGCCGCCTCTGACACTCATTACATTTTCTTCCCCATTTTGACGCTACCAATGTATGCCTCTATGCTGCCTTCCTTCCATGATCCAACCCAATTAACTCCTGTAGCACGCCCATCACCTTGTTGTTGCTGGCCAAGCAGTACTTTGATGCTGCTGACTCCTTGGTGACAACAGCAGAGACGATTTCCTTCTTGTCTTCACAAGTATGTTCAGCAGATTTGTCTCCTATCCCTGACCTACTTGCTTTAGCTACCAGGACACTGCAAATGAAGAAGATGGTTGTTTGCCCTGTCATGGCAGTGGCGACAACACCGAGATAGGGCAACGATAGCTTGAAATAGTTGTGGCATTTGACAGTGACTATGAGGAAAGTATGTGGTAAGGGTGTGGGTGGCATCTGGTGACTGTTGGAGGAGTGAGGTTGGAATGTGGAATCTTGTTGGGGGAAATTATTGATTCTATTTTAACTTAATAAATTTGAACTAAATAAAAATATTAGTTGGATCTGGAATGAAAAGTTACATTCTCAGAATGGTTCCTGCATACTGAACATAGCCTTATTGCATTACCAGTGACATTGTCTTTTTTTGTCTTTGCAGTTACCTGTGAAATAGAAGCAAGGTTGGTGGATAATTTCAAAGGAAAAAGTAGAGTTCAGGTTGATAGTTACCTTGCTAGCAATGCTTATAATTTACAAGGACTCATCTAAAAAAACGTAATATATATATAATATGTTATTTTAGATGGATCCTTATAAGTTATAAGAATTGCTAGGATTCATCAAAGTTGACATTTTAGATTGGGTCCTTATAAGCTATAACCATCAGTTGCAAGGAACCCTCAACTTGAACACTACACTTTCCTCTCTCTTTCTCTCTCTATATATAGTTAGAGTTGAATTTGACAGGATTATGTGTTTTATGATAAGTAGCCATTGAATTCAAAATTTAGATATTAAGTTGGTTAAAGAGACATTGGAAATACAAGAATGCTCTTACTTGTTTTATTCAATGAGCATAAACTTGAGTTAACCTCTCAACTTGATTTTTTTGTTGAATTCATCATTTTCTCAGTTATTCTCTACTTAAACTCTTGTAGGTTTGTAGTTACTAACATGAGCTAGGCAATCGATTTGCCTTATCTACACTGTTGTCCTTTAAGTCCTTCATTTTGTCTAAGTGCTTAGTACTTTTCCACAAGTTTAAAATCTCATTTGGAATCGAGGTTTTCTTGTGAAAATGACCGGAAAGAAAAATCTTTTTTTTTTTTGATAAGTAAACGTGGTATATTATGTATCCAAAATGTACACAATGAGGTTTTGGTCTATTCATGTCTAATGTAGTATTATATCTGAATAGATATCTAAAGACCTGTATACATGTATGTGCACGCTCTTGAATATCCTCTCAACATCTAACTGATCCTCACAAAAAAAAAACTATGATTTCGATCCCTCCACACATAATGTATTAGCGATGACAAAGCCAAATGACGAGCCTTTATCACCACCCTACTCCCTCTGTAATGCCGTCCGAAGACACGGATTGTCCTCCGTGTATGAGGCCAGTCTCACCAAGAACAAGGAAGAAAGTAAGAGATGGCAGAGGAGAAAAAGAAGGAAGAAGCTACCTGGACTCGACTCGACGTCATTTGCACTAGAGAACTATGAGGAGGAAGGATTGAAATGGCTTAGAGGAGCAATTGATTGCATTACCAATGCTGTAGAACTGCAAGGAATTGCTTGCTGTTGCCATAAGGATGATTTGGCAGATTTCAAGGAGGATCAGTCAGCCACTTTGCTCTCTGTAATTGCTTTGGTTGCTGCAGTCCAATGGGAGTGAGGAATTGCAAGGAAGAAGAAGGCTCTTGCTTCTCATCGTCAACTTTTCGCTGTGTCAGAGCCATTCCACATCTTGACACCACAATCAAACAATAAATCTCAGTCATGTTGGATGGCATGGCTTAATCATGCTTTTTGATGAAGCTTAAAACAGTTTTCTTTTGCATGGAAAATCACTTGTAGTAGGTATGCCAAAAATTATCTTTAACCGTAAACTTGATAGTCTCATTTGACTCCCTTGATTAATATAGGACTGCCTATGGTTTTCATCACCAACTAGTCATCAAGGTGGAGCGTTCTGCCATGTTAGACTCTAACATCAAAACCATTTTACTTTTTTCCTCTCTAATTCTTGAGAACACCTCAGTAAGGGGAGATTGCTTTTGTTTTACAAGGATTTGAACTGGGACTGATCAAAGATTGAGTGAGTTAAGCCTTGTGAGAGAATCAAACAGACAATCACTTGAGTAATTGTTGGGTATCTTTGATAAATTTCATTTTTCATATTCCTATGTTAATCCATCTCCAACCGCAGTCTCTTTCATAGAAAAAATATTCAGTAATAGTTTGATCACATTGCTTACTATTTGTAGTCTTGGTCTTAAGATCATAGATAAAGAAAAAAGAAGAATTCTGGTATTGAAAGCTTGGCTGGAGATTGAACAGGTCAAACACAATCCTCAGATGAAAAGGAACTGGCAATGAAGGCTCAACGAAAGGATACAGACAATCTGTGAAAAATTGAACAATATCAAGAACTACTATGAATGCTTAAAGTAGAAGGCCAAATTGGGCTCAAATACTTTTGAAGAAATTTTCAATCTTTTTCAATACTTTATGTACATGGGTTGATTATCCCATGTACATCTTTCTTAGTTATTCCAATCAGTGCAACTCTTTGACTGAATGGAAGTATATTTATTTGAAAACTTGATCAATGATAAGAAATTCCAAAATAAACACGTGTACATCTTTCTTCAATTACTTAGTTATTCTATGGTGTTCCTAGCATGCCTTATCTTGCATAATGTTCATTAATACTTGTTGCACAAATGCTTCAACCTCTGCACTCATGTTAACTAACTTAATGATGACAAAAGGACAGTTTATTTAGCATTGTTCATCTTTAAAGTTGGATTCTTTTAAATTGTTCTCATGCTTTATAGGCTACAGGATTATTATTATTATTATTTTCATTATTTGTAGGTGAAGCCCTTGAATGTCTTGCATCAATTCAGATGAGACTGGGGGGAAATGATAATGATGTGCTAGCAATCCTCAAAAGAGTGTTGACAATTCAAGAGAGAGAACTAGGTTATGAGAGTGAGGAGGTTGTGACAACATTAAAAAAGGTTGTCTTTTATTTGGATAAAATGGGAAAGAAGGATGAGAAACTTCCTCTTATGAGAAGATTGTCTTTTCTCAAAAGCAAATACAAGAAGAAAGTTTCATTTTGAGAGGCAAGGCACTACGGTATGATATGCCAGTTTTTCTATGCAACTACATCTTCAGACTAGTATCAGCCATGCAACTCTTGAAGCTACTACCTACACCTCGTTGTGGACCTGCTGAAATCTTATTTAGCTCAAGCCAATTGGATTGTAACAAATTATGCAGTGAGAAACATAGCGAAATTGGAATGAGATGAGATATATGTTGCATAGTCCTCATGTATAGAATGCATAGCTTATTTGGTAGAAAGCATGCTTACTCTGTCGAGGATTCTCTTTCATAGTTTGAAACAAACTTCTGGTTGTTAGCTCAATGGAGAACATCAATTCAAGTAATTCATGATTTAATTATAATTGAGATAAGCTACAGCATAAATTTGAATTTATTTAGATGTATCATCTTTAACATGCACCATGTGAGATGCACTGATGTATTTGATTCGAAAGTCCATTGTTTTTCTGTTTTTCTTTCTGTTGCTTATCTTCAGCTGTTCATCAGTTCTCTGAAACCTGTAAATTTCTCTTCTGCGGTGAAAGTGCAAATGACAGTGATAGTGTCAATGGTCTCTAAATGCGTTTGCTTTTCATTCATATTGCTTTTGTAAAGCTTTAATACTAAGACATGCGTCTAAAATGATGCTGTTTCTTTATTCAGGTGTCTCCTTTGTAGAGATTTTATTTTAACTTTCTTAAACTTTATCAAGGACATTTCAATTTGGCAATCATCTATTTTTGAAGTTGTCGATATGTCACATCATCTCTCTCATTGATCAAATCAATCGATGATCTAACTTTTAGGAAATTTTATTTGTATTGCTGGATGAATATTACTCTTAAATGCCTTTTTTAGAGTCTTAAGACATGATCGAATTGGTCAGGGATAGAATTATCAAATTCAGGCAATAATGGTGGATATATTCTCTCACATGAGAATTTATTTTGATTTTTTAATTTATCTTTTTATAAATGGTTGTGGAGTTGGTCGTGTGGGACGTTTGAGATCAACAACAGAAGATTTTTTACCATATTAATAACCTTTTTAGAAATGAAACGACTATGCATGGTTCAGAAAATCTTGATTCCATATTGTGACCCACAGCACCATGTAAAGGACTTGATTGGGTGGATCCTTAATCCCCGGAGATCTTTAAAACATATAAAAATAACTAGAAATGCAATAAACAGATTGATGTCAACAACAAGATGAATTTAGTGTTCAAAAAGATTTATCAACTCAATAATGTAGGAGTTGGATATGCAATTGCTTGACGATGCAATCAAAGTGTAGTATTTTATTTTAGTATCTGTGACGAAAAACATTGTGAATATAAGGCATCGAATGTTCGTGATATCCTGGCAAAATGGAAAGTTGTAACAGAAAATTGCCCATTTAGAATTGTATGAAGTCTTAAGATGACTACTCTCAAGTGTCATGGCTAAAAAGAGCATCCATAGAAAAGCATGAAATGAGGTTGATAGCCTTAATCATCTTGAACAATATTTTTAGACCCGTTTTTCACTGGGGGAAAATTTTTCTATAATGCGTCGTAGTTGAGATTCGAACTTTAGATCCCTTGGTTATTCATTGGAGGGCCTAACTATCAGAGCTAAGTTTTAAAAAAAAATGATTAATCAGATCGGATAACGTCGGACCTGGGGTGACCGACCCGGCCCCACAGAAGTTTCCCACCGGTCACCAGGGTAAATCGGGAAGCGTTAATGGAGACCTATCCAAATGATCAGTATTCCAAGGCCCACTTCTTATTGGAGGAAAAATTTCCTGCAATGCGCCGTAGCTGAGATTCGAACTTTAGACTCCTTGATTAACCATTGGAGGACCTAACCATCGTACCATTGCCTCGGGGGCATCAGAGCTAAGTTTAAGAATGGATGTTGAGTTGTTCCCACGGGATATTCAGTTAATTATTGGATGACAGATTCATTATAATGAGACAGAGATCAAATCTCGATGGACACATGCTCTCAGAAAAAAAATATTCCTCCCATCCTCTAGTCATTTGACGGTCGACTATAAATTTATTCCGTGATTTATCTCTCTTTATATAACTTGAGGATGAACAAAAGTATTTGGGATAAACATAATCATCTCTATGCTACGATGCTACGACATAATGAATGCTGAGTTGCAAGTTGATCTTCGTTATATTCCTTTGAATGATATGACTATTCATCGTGAATTGAACACGTCGAAGGTGGACAAAACTCTTGGAAAGTTAAAGCTGAACTGATTTAACACAAGCCTATGGGTATAGTGCATTTGAAGGATAATGCCTATAAAAAGAAAGACGAGGAAGCCTAAATAGTTTTGCCGAGAGCTTCATAAACTTCTACTTGAAATATCTATGTGCTGAAGTGAATCTCTCTGCCTCTAAACCAACATCATCAGTATTGAATACTAAATGTATTATTCATATTTATACTTTGGTGTAAGGGTTTGAGGTGACTAGGATGCTTGTTTTAGGAAAGGTCAACCTAGGGGTTGGAAAATAGTGTTGAGTTAATGACATTAGATGTAGGATTCTATCATTTGTCATTACCCTTATAACTAATTGTAAAACAAGAAAATTGTTACTATTTTCCTAGTGTGAGTTGGAATATTTTTTATAACTTGCATTGACAAATTTGGTTCTTATTTTTATTTTAGAATAATATTTAGTATTATTTTTTAAAAATTAATTCTTTTATGGAACTACTAAAATTTACAATGGGTTGTATATTCTTATTCTTGACACTTTATATATCACATGGAAACCCAAGTGACTAAACAAAGTCTACCTTTGACACTACTTATGTGGTTGTCTAAATGAAGCCACATGTTGAAATTTTATTAGAGGAAACCTTGACCCATTTGATTAGAAATTATTGGTGCAATGATGCCCTAGCATGCGTTTACATGTTATTTTAATATTTGAGCAATGTTTAAATTAGACAACATGGTTTATATAAACTTGACATAAGTTGCAGGTGCAATAACTGAATTCCAAGAAGGCTCTTTGCACAATGGAAGTCCAAGTAGGTAATCGACATGATAAAGTCTTAGCAAGTTGATGGGGACCAAACGCAAGGCACAACAAGGAAATCTTAATAGGTTGAGGTTGATCAAATGCTAAGCAATTCAAGAATTCCCAATGGACCGACAGGCATGACAAAGAAGTTTCGGAGGTAAGGAGTTTCTTGGCATAGAGGAAGTTCCAAAGGATTGGAAAACTACTTGGCATCGAGGTTAATTCAGCAAGAAGGGTTTTATCTTAGGGAATAAAGGAACCAGAAAGCAAGTACGAATACAACCTTGAAGTCGCTCAAGGAAATGTGTTAGTCGATTGGTCGCAAATATCACTTGAATGGAGAGTAATCGACTAGTCTAATTGACCAAAAAACATTTTGTAAATTTTGTCTTAAGGAAGCAGTCGACTGAGTTGTCGATGAGCAATATTAGTCGACTTATGGATAAATGATAACAAAAGAAATTACCATTAAAGTTGAAGGTTGAATCAAGTAACCATCAAATCAAGTAAATAGTCGATTTATCATCTAAAAGACTTTTGGTGAGAGAGAAAAGATTTGATCGTTTGGTTATAAATAAGGGCTCAAGGCAACATGAGAAGGTATGGGAGAAATGCCTAAAGTTGAATCTCTTGCTCTCTAAGTTCTCTAAGCTCTCTAGTCCATTTTCCTTAGTAAGAGTGCTCTTGTAAAGATCTCTTGTGATTTATTTCTCATCCTTGTAAATAGATAATATAAGAAGGTTTTTCCACCTTTAGTTGCTAAAGGAGAAAGAGTTTGTACATTCATTATTCTTGCATTGAAATATTTTTGTTTTCCGCTGCATAACTTGTTCGTGTAGAGTGAGAGATAAAAGTAGATATGTTCCCCAAATCTCTCCTCATCTGAATTCTAAGCCCAACACCTCAATCAAGCCATATCCACCTCGGGCAAGCTCACCTCTGCTCAACATCAACTCCCAAGAGATGGCGGGCGGCGGAGTTAACCCCCAGCAGCCCTCCCTCTTCCCCTCTTGATTTCCCTTATCCCTCTCCTCTATTCGATGGTGGTCGTCATTTTGTTTGCTCCTCTCCTTTTTCTTTCCTCACCGTTTCCTTTTTCTTTCCTCACCGTTTTTTTTTCCTACGGGCAAAGAGGATCAAAACACAGTTTCACATAGCATTTTCTGCCAATTGGAGCTATGATCTCGGGTTTTCTACCTACTTCATCAGTTTTCAACTTTTTCGGCCTCCGGTGAGGCCCTCCGGTTAGCAAAGGGGGCAACACATCAGTCAATGTTCACTAAAGGCAAGAAGCAAAAAGGAAAGAAGCTTGATTGACGGATTGGAGTAGCAAATCTCTACGTAATTTTTTTTTCCAATGGCAAAGAAGAAAAAAAGGAAAGGTTTCTCCTAATAAATCTGACACTATGAATACCTCATCAATACCGAAATCAATTTCAAAAGGTTTCCAAGTATCTCCATTGGTCGGTCATTTGACTTTTGATTTGCAAGCAAATGAAGAAATTGATGAGGTGGCTGATAAATTAGATACTTCACAAGTTTTGCCTCCACACCAACAAGTTTCAGCTATTCTTGTTCATGTGGATGATGATCAAACTTCAACTGATGTGGAGGGTGATGAGGTGGAAAATAGCCCTCCAAGTCAACCTCCCTCAGCTTCAAACGATGCTACCAAAGGTTTGGGTACTACTGCCGGCGAGTAGGGGGCTCAAGTTCCGATTGCCGGTGAAATGGGGGCTCAAGGTCCGGCGAGGCATGACTCCTGGGCTAATATTTTCAAAGACAATTGAAGAAAGAACATGGCATCCCATTTGCAACAATCATAACCCACCTGAAAAATATTGAGTTTTGAGTATGAAGACATTGAAACGATTGAGCAATCAGTTGGCTTTTGTCTTGTTGGTTGCTTCATGGGGAGACATCCGGGTAGAGCTCGTGTTGCTGTAGTTGCTTCTAGATGACGTGTTCCGTATAAGTTTTACATGCACAAAAGTGAATCGGTAGTCTATCATTTTGACACAGAGGAAAACTGAGACAAAGTTTTGCTTGGTGGTCCTTATTTTGCTTTTGGGATTCCTTTGTTATTGAAAATTATGCCAAGGTGCTTTTTATTTGAGGAAGATGGGAGGTATATCCCTGCTTGGATTCAAATTTATGGCTTATCTACGGATTGTTGGTTATCAAAGGTTCTTGGTCTCATTGGATCGGAGATTGGAAGGCCTTTATACACTGATAAACTGACTCGAATGCAGGAAAGATTGACCTATGTTGTAGAAGTTTCGGTATTTGGTGAAAAGATCAAGATGGTACCAATTACATTGCCCACCGAAGCTCAACTTGACCTTGAGATAATATATGAAGTAATGCTTGACTTTTGGGATGATTGCCGAAGGCTGGGACACTAGAAGGATTGTTGTAAGAACTTTGATCGGAACCCCCCTCAAGATGAGATACATCGCAATAGCCCCCGATCCGCAAGAGGAAGATGTCAATCAAGAGATAGAGGAAGGCAAACAACTCGTCCACAGCCCCCCCCCCCCCCCATTGAAGCTACCGGTGCTCCCTCAATGGCGTTAACGGTTGTTGAAAAGATTGTCCCCATGGCAGTGGAACTACCACCGACCCTGGAATTGGAGGTAGCAGCTTCGAGAGACTTTTTTCCTCACCCTCAACCGGTTATAGAGACTCCCCTAGTATTGGAGCGCTCTTCTGCGAGTTCGGGTCCTATGATGGCAGCTACAGTATAGAAAGAATCTGATCGAAACGTGTTCTCTTTAGTCTCTCTAGGAATGGAGGATACGACCTCCACAGCCATTGGCAGTAGCACTTCAAGTTCCGCAGAGCAGGGAAGTGAACCAAACAACACAAAAATGACACCCTCCTCATCTCCAACTCTTGCCAGTTATTGACAAAGTGTGCAGAATTTACGGGTCCGAGCAGCCTGCTCCTCACGTGGACGATGAAGCTAGCCTCATGGAACATTAGGGGCTTCCATAAAGCCCTTAAACATGGGGGTGGGAGTGGGGGGGGGGGTGCAACACCTCCTCAAACAAAAAAAGATTCAAGTGATG
>JBBUKS010026376.1:0-11331 GCA_038050645.1 Hedychium gardnerianum
TTTCACAACCACGATCACGACCACAATGATCATCCATAGATCTAAGGCTCTGATACCAACTGGCGCAGGGGAGAAATATGCGGGTGCGAAGTTTGAAAAGAGATTGCAGAAAAAGCGTAGGAAAAAGGGAATTCGCCAACGAAGAGGAATAGCCTCTAGGTTTAAACGAAAATAAATTTTATTCAAATCAAAATCAAACTCAACATGTTTTTACAAGAGGGCTAACCATTGTTTAAATAGCCTAAGAAATAAGAAAAAAAATAGCAACAGAAAAAGAAAAAGAAAAAGTAAAAGTAAAAGAGATTAATCTTAAAAAAAATAAAATCGAAACTAACTTTTAGAAAAGAAAACTAATTCTAAAAAAAAAGGAGATAAAATCAAAACTATTTTTTAGAAAAGAAAATTAATCCTAAACATTTAAAACAAATAAAATAAAATGTTAAAAGACTAAATCTAGAATTTTGGTGGCGATTAGAAATCGATTCCGCCTCGTCCATACTTCGAATAGAGCGCAACCGTGTCAGGAGGCCACGAATTGGTCATCTTCCTTGTTGGTAGTCTCGATCGCCCTTCTTCAAGGCCCAAAAGGGAGGATGGTAGTCTCGTTTTCTTCTCGTCACAACTCGAAGAGAACATAGTCGTATCGAAGAACATAAATTGTTCATGCTGTTGGATGCTCCTGCATCACTAATCCACACTTGCATGCTCCATTTTGTTGTCTTGGTTCCATACAATTTACTTGTGGTTACTAGGGAAGCATGGGTAGGCATGAATTTGAAGTTGAAAAATGAGATCCAGTGTGATGGCAAAAATCTTCCTAACTTCTGTGTAAGGAACAAAAAAAGGTGCTGAAGATGAATAAAAGGGTGACTGACGCATTAAAAGGCATCTATGAGACTGATGATGAGCACAAGCATCTCATACAGAGGTGGAGAAGGTGATTAAGAACATCCCTACAGCGTATCGAGGTACGATTACAAGGAATACCCATAGGGAAAGGGGAAAAAGCATCCTGAAGTCAACCTTTACGTTGGAATTTCAGAAGGAACAAAATTGAAATATCTTTTCAATATGTGTTCTACTAAGTAGAGTACATATCCCCAGAGCATCTCCATGCATCTAGATCCTAAATGTCTCTATACGGGACCTCAATTGCATTGATGTCTCAAATCTTTGCAATGACTCTGTAGGAAGTGGCACATAACTGATTTCCTCAACTACCACTCAGAGAGAGTGCCAATTTTAATGAATTTGCCAAAGTTTTGATGCATATTTTGTGGGTAGCAATTGAAGTATTCAAGGTGCAGATAGCCTGAATTCAGGCAAGATTGAGACATAACACTCAAAGTTTATGAAGATATCCATTGAAGAGCGAGATAACTGAATGACTCTTATCCTAAATGGTTTGCTAACATCTTTCAAATATGCACTGAAATCATCCAAGTTTCTACACTTTATATGAGGATCACCCTCATGACTATGCTGAGATCTTGGAGAGAAAAAATGATTGTGCAACTGTGGATGATGAGTGAAGATGAGAGAATTGAACCCAAGAAGGGTTAAAAAGCAAAGGAGAATTCAAGCATGAGAGGAAAGAACCCAAGGGAGTTTAATTGGCAGTGTCCAGTCATGAGGACAGAAGCTTGGAATAGGATGGCATTGGATCTCACATAATACAAGGTGTTTATGAAACTCAAGGAACAAAATTTGACGGCTGAACCTCAGATCATCCGGTCTGGGAAGCACAAACGAGCTAAAACTAAGAATATTCTGTATCAAAATAGGTTGGCCACTAAACCTCTTCAAGCATTATTGTTCACCTCTCTTGAATAGATGTCAAAAACATTGTGCAATCTACTCTGTGATATCATCTCCTAATCACCAAATGAAATATCAGACAGTCTCTATCCAATAGATGTTAACACATTATGTAATCTCCATTCTGATATGGTCTCCTAGTCTATTGATAAAATGTTAGACTTTACTCAAATCTGTCTTGATATTAATTCTTGGCCACCACTGATAATTTGTTACTTGATCTTCCAAACTTCAGTATCCCATGATATCTTCAATTTTCAGGAGAGTAAAGTGAAAAAATAATATCAACTCTTTTGAAGATGATCATCTAGTTCATAGAATTGTATCTTTGAAGTTTCTCAAACTCTGCACTAATATTATTTCTTCATCATCTTCATAGAGTGTCTTATAAGATTTATTTTTCTATTGATGGGAATCTTTTTCTACGTGACAAGCTGAATGATCAATAACACCAGATATCTATAATCCATCCTGACAAAGAGTGTTTATATATATAGGACAGGGGTGAGCGATCACTAATAATAACTAAAAACATTAATCAATTTTCCCAATAAATAATGCATTGTGGTCGCTAAATCCTCTTTCATTACTTAAAGAAAATGAAGGAAAAGAAAACTGTAGCAAGATCTTTCTGAATGACAAACGACAGAATCAGGACACCTATCTTTGGATAATAACAAAGCCGACTTTGCAGAATAAGAAATGTTGAGGATGCTAAACTGATAATAGAGTTCTCTAAGAGGTACATAGTTCAGTTTGTCACCTAAGTAAGCAAACCTATCTTTCAGTATGTTAAAGCATGGGTGGGGTACTTCGAAGCTCCAACTATACTGTTAAAACAACAACTACATAAATAGAGAAAATACCAGTCAAGTCCTCCATATTTGTGGGTTTCACATCAACAATATTAAAGCTCTGGCTGCTAATTTCCAAATTCCATAGATTGATTCGAAGATCATCTGCTGATATAAATGTCTCACCATCACTGTGGAGCAAAATCGCCAATAAGTTCAGAAAAAGAAATAATAGCTAAACTAACATAGGCAATAGATAATAATAATAATGCTAATATGACCAAGACGCTCGAGCATCAGGGTATGCATGTGGTATCATTGTAAATGGCAGAACATTAGGATCATAGGCAGAGAACAATAATACAACAACAACCAAGTCTTATCCCACTAGGTGAGGTCGGCAAGCAGAGAACAACAATGACGAGGTCAAATCTTTGGTCCAACCTTTGGGATGGGAGATGTGGATTTTATCCTACCCTTGAGTCTAGAGTCAAGTTGAAAGTTTAACAGTATCATGATTGGTCTCTTTTATTTATGTTAATTAATTTTTTGTCACCCAATTACTACTTACACTTCTTTGAACCAATTCATTCAACTTATCTAACTATAAATTTTATAAGTGGAGCTTATGCCAGCATGTCAATCTTGATAAGACAAATGAAATGAAATATATAACATACTAAAGACAAATTAAATTGTAAAATATATTGAAATTGCAATATAAAGCAAAAAGGAAGTAGCTTAAGCAACTGGTACACTAAGAACAGGATATAAATAAACCTGTTATTTGAAATGGAGTTTATGTGGTAATCATGAGCATGAGCATATACCCTTCTACATCTCGCAACAAGGCTCTTCTCTTGGCTAGTTACCTATACATAAGAAATAAGCATTTGCAGATAATAAGCCACCTCCATCAAATACAGCAGCTCATTCAAAATCCCTGACTTCAAAATTATACTAATGAAATAAGATCCTGTTGAAACAGGTCATGATAAATAAAACAACTGGAAAGAAATCAAAGTGCAAACTGAATGCTCATATGTACCTACATGCAGGCCACATAGATATCTACGTGCATACATACAGTTATGTACATGCATATATACGTATGCAACGTCATATCTAGGGCAATATACATATACGTACATAAGACTGAGTACAGAAAGATATTTATCGAGGGCATATCTATTTGTATATTATGATTTTGATCCATGTGAAAAGATATAATCAATGTCTGAGTACAACTACCACTGGCAAGCGTAGTGATGGAAATCCTCCTGGTGGGAAAGACAAATCAGTGTTCAGATAGTTGAAAGTGCTTCTGGAACATCCATTAGGAAAACTAGGTCTAACATTACTTGTGGTTGAGGTATCAATGCAACCATTTCCCACAACCATGGAAGCATCCAAATTCATCTCAGAAACTTGTTTGACCTTCTTTTCTTGTACCTGTTGGAATTCAACCCGAGAAACAACATAATGTAGCAGCCAGAGGTGAAGGTTCTGAATTGGTAATAATTTAAATAAAAAGCACCCATGACATAATTAAGAATTTTGAAGAATGGGAATGAGAAATTAAGGTAACGTCAATAGCAAGAGATTATCAGTAAGCATTTGAATGATTTGTTTCATCTATCTGCTATGCTAGTAACTCTATAAGTTATATAGAAGGACAAAAATTCAGATCAAAATTATAGCAAAATGTTTACCATTGCAAAAAATCAAAGTTATGACAAATGAAAACTTATCATATGTATGTAACACAAGTCCCACACAGATTCCTAATGATCAACATGCATAATAAAATTGCAACAACTGTTCATAAAAATATCATTATTGATTAAATAAAATTATGGTAGAAGACTAGGCAAATATCATTAATGAGGGTGGCGTAAGTACCATAATATAAGTTGAATCATAATTTCTTTGTGAACTCATAAAAGTTAGCAAAGTTTGGTCATCTATTCCAGAATAAAATAAAGTGTGCCATGTATGACTACACAATATACCAAACAGGTTCAGTAAACGTACTAAGTTACTCTTCATAAGTTACAAAAGTTCTATAGCATGGAATCCTTTTCCACTCAGAACTAATGGTCAGTGACTGTGATATGTGCATTAAAGGAACACAAAAAATTAATTAATCAATATTAATAATATGGAAAATATTCCAATGTGGCGATAATTTATGATCTGTGGTTCACAAAAGAGAAACTTGTTGATGATTCAAGAATTTAGAATGCAGTCGACTATGGGGAGACCATTTAGATGGTACATGAGGAACATCCAACAAGTGTAAAAATATGCATATAGAGGAGCATCAATGGAAATTTTCTCACCAATCAAAATATTGAATAACTCACTTGGATGGAACAGGTAAAAGACAACTAAATTCAATGGCATGATAAATTCTCTCTACATAGCTAGCTTCTATTCCGCATGTATTTAAGATAGTAAGCAGAAAGTTAATTTAAGATAAAAAAAAAATCACTTTTCTAAAGAAAAAAAGAGGCACAAATTTTACCTTCCAATATTTGATTGTTTTGTCATTAGTTGAGAGAAGGAATAGAGCACCATTAGCTATTTGACACCATCTGACTTTATTGATCTTCTCCTCTATTTCTAAGCTTTTAAGATAGTCAAACTGAAACGTGCAATTAATGAAGTTAGCACCAGATAGCCTATTAATTGGTCGCTGATTGAGATCAGAGGTACCTCTGGTTCATGGCTCTGAAATTCAGTTTTGTAGCGAAACTCAGCATGCCTGCTAAATGGATAATCTTGTTTCTCCAAATCCTTCCGAGAGCCATGCTAAAATTAAAAAATCACATCACATGAATATCATAGTGAAAAGCATTTCAGCCACAAAGAAAAAAGCAGTGGCAAGCAACATACATTTTTAGCATCTGTTCTCTCAAATAAAACAACACGACCTCCTCTATCTCCAGTTGCAAGATGATCTCCAGATTTATCAAATTCTATTGCTGAGATGATATCGACTTCAATAAAAAAAGTTCATATCAACTGACAATTTGTCTTGTTAACCAAAAAGATATATCTGCATCTAGATAATTAGAAGATAAGTTTGGTATGGACAGCCAAATCATATCAACTACACAAAATAAACCCAAAAAAAAAATGTGGTTCAACATGAACAACAAACTATTAATATGAGTTTTTAACTGAATCTGAGTCCCCAAAACTTCTAATGTTCCTCGTAAGACGTATACTTGTCATGAACCTTAATTTAGTTGATATAGAAGATAATCTTCAAGGTCTAATTACAAACCAAAATGAGTACTGAATCTATGTTTAACTGTAGAGGAACTAATCTAAACAATAAATGAAGAACAAAAAGGCCAACACAGAAGTTGGAAAATAGAACATGTAAGAAACAAACACTATTCATTCTTTTTGAAACAGCAACCAGCTTCACCTCATCATCTACTATGACTACAAAGATTGTTTAACCTGTATATTCAATTATGTCGTAATTAGTAACTAAAGTTTCGTTGTCATCCACAATGCTACTAGAACCAAGGTTTGATGAACAACAAAAATATCTTAAAATCAGAAATAGAAGAGTAAAGAAAAATCTGATGCTTTACAAGGGCTAAATGCCAAAGTAAGCCTATTGATCTATATGAATTGGAAAGGGAGAAGGCCATGATTAAGAACTCGAATTAACCATCATGGTGTGTATAAATATCAATATTGAGCTTTCAAATTCACATAATGGGTCAAATTTATAAAGTAAAAATGTTGCTATGAACTAAAGGAGTTTCACATGAATGATTTTATAGAACTTGTTTACGTTTCATTCTTCATGACAAACTAGATTGTTGTACCAATAGAGTAGGAAAACATGGAGAAAATCACATGAAAGGAAAAGCTACAAAAGGAACTGATATAATGTGAGGCGGCTTAAGAAAAGCTAAAAGGAAGTGTTGCTTAGGTTGATTAGCATGAAAGAAACAAGAATTAGATCGAATAAAATGTAATCAATTAGACCTGTAATCAAACCTATAAAAGAATGGGTGAGGCTGAAATGATATATCATCGAAGAATATACAAATTTGTTCTCTATTTCTTCTCAAACTCTCTTCTTCTATGTCTCTCCCTAGCTCAGCTCATTATCCTCATTATAGCACTACCAACAACCACCACATACACTTCTTCCTCCAAGCAGCTCTAGCATCGCTATTCCATGAAATTGCATTGCAAGTCCTTCTAGCTGCTCTGATGGCAGCCATGCTATGTGCTTCCCCTCCTTGACAAAAGTCATGTCAACCAATCCTATGTTTGTGCTAAAAGAGACAAGACGGATTTCCGCACTAATAAGGAGGTAGAAACCATGTGATCCTCCCTCAAGGTGGTAGATGAAGGTAACAGAGTAAGATCAAGGAACCCAGCACATAGACGCCCCTCATTTTATGCTCCCTTATATAATGCAAGACCAAATGGAGCTGGTCCACATCAAGCTCCAAAATTCAACTTCATAAGGTATGATGAGATCGATGAACTACTCACATGGTTATTATGGTGTGAACATTACTTTAATCATCAAAGAATCAATGAATAAGAAAAGATTGACATCAAGTCTAATCACAAAAAGGAGGCTCTCAAATATATTTCATAAAAATTGAGAGGGGCATGGGAAGACTTCGAGGAGTGTTACATAGTTCTTACATACCCAAAAAAAATGGGGGAATTGGCAAAAATCCATTGAACATGTTTATTAAATGAGTGACTAGTGAGTTCAAGAGACTTCTAGTCTGTGCAGAAAGTTTTACATTGCCAAAGAGGTAGATTACTTCATCATTACACATCTTCGACACTTGCAAATAGAAGTAAAGATGTATTCCCTTAGAGATCTCTCAAGTGCAATACAATAGGATGTGAGCAAAAGAAGAAGGGCCCCATACATCACAATCACAGCAATAGTCATGCAAGACCCTCAACCGGAAGTACATATGCAACTTCTTCAACAAGAGCCTAGTGACTAAATTAAAGGTAAAACAAGAAGTGGTTTTGCTAAAGGAGAATGACTCCAAGGCTCCAAATATGCTCAAACTTCCCCCTGTTGCTAGGCAATGAAGCTTTCGTGGCAAAATTCTTTATTCCAGTAATGAAATTTATTGCTATACTAGAAAATCAAATGGTTGTGTATGTTGGATTCCATCCTTTGAGATTTCCACACCATGAGCATGGAATTCATCAAAAAGAAACCAAATAAGTTGTGGATGACAGATGGTGGATGACAACAACCACAGTTTTCACCTTTAGTTGCAATCAGTCGTATAAAAGAAGAGCCAAAGCTTTAACAATGCATCATCAAGCATACAATCTATCCATTGCTTCCTCATATATCAACAAAGAATATACAATGTATTTAGTTATCTATGTTCCAACGCAATTGCAGCACAGAGTTAGTACTTGATGACAACCACAGTCTCAGGGCCACTAAGAAACGATACAATGCAAGGAGGCACAATGTATCATCAAAGAATATACAATCTCTCCATTGTTTCCCCTCTCTCTCTCTCTAAGAATAAAGACCTATCAATCTACTTGCTGTCCCTCATTATCATGCTCACAATAGCAACTATGTTGCACATCTCCCTCCAAGCTGCTCCATTGGTGTTGTTCAACACAGCTGCAACACAAGCCCTTCTCCCAGTTTCTCCACCATCATTACCACTGAAAAACTTAACCCTAACAGCATTAGAGAACCCACTCCAAGAAGAACTAGTGAAGGAATCCCCCTCCCAAACGGACCTGTGCAATACCCTTCTGACCAAGACCAAATAGCCCGGTTCAACATGCTAAGCACACAAAACATCCGTCTTGTGGAATGTCACCAACACTCAACCGACAAGGTACTGGAGCCAAACTTTCTCATCGCCTTTGAAGGTGGTTCTGTATCCAAGCACGCAACAGAAACTCATACAGCATCGAACCTGGAGGAACCATAGGTGTGCTTGTAGAGGAGCTAATGAAATGATTAGCGAGGAACCAGGAGGTTGTGAAACAAATAAGCACTATATTTCCTTGGATAATCACCAAGCTGTTAAAGCAAGGAACTCATGTGTTTGTGGTTCCAAACGTCCGAATTCGACATTTCTATTGTGAACACGTAACGATACGTTAGCTATCAGAAATTTATTGTATTTTTTAGATGAATCAGGAGTTAACGTGAGACACAAATCTAACCATAAAAAAAAAAGGCGCAATCTTTGACTTGTATGGAAACCGGAAACCTCAGCCCAGCAAACCGATCACAAAGAGGCAAATGACCAAATCAAAGTGGCATAGCAAAGATCGCACCTTCCTGGACATCCTCCCCAACCATGCGCTCTCCGAAGACCTGCGAGAACTTCCAATCGAGGGGCGGCGGAATGGAAGACGACGCCACCTCCTGCCCGCCATCATCGGCACCGTCCCCGTTCATCTCCGTACAAGACTTCCAAGGAGATCGGGATCGGGTTCCAGCGGCATCAATGATTCCGCGCCGGGATCAGCGATCGGTGCAGCTCGATCCGGTGACGAGGGTTTTCAGCAAATGGGTCGGTGGCGATGGAGACCAAGGCGACACGACGAGGGGGCAAAGGAAAATCAGCTTACAAATAAGCAACGAAAAGAAAATAAAAACTTGCTACCGTTCTCTTTTCTTTTTTTTTTTTTGGTTTATTTGGCATTAAGAATTTTTCCCACTTCACATGAAAAATAAAAATAAAAAACATTGATTTTATTTTTGAGAGTTAATTGTTGATCCATACTCGATAGTTTAGCTTTTATACTACAGTGTAGTATAACTTTTAAAAATATTTTCAATATCCTTTTATTAGTTAAAATTTAATCTCATTATAATTTAATTGATGTTTATACAATTTTTAAAAATTTGTCTCATTTTTATTTGACTAGCTTGGGTCATGTCCGTCCAACATGACCCATTGAGAAATTGATAGTGTCATGCCAAACTTAGCCTAATCCACATTTCTAAGTTGGGTGGCAAGGGGCTTAGCCTTGAGATTGAGTCACGAGAGGCATGACACGAAATCTAACTTAAGTTATAAGAGTGTTTGATCTATTTTGTTTGTAATTATGCTTGAGATTATAATCACTTGAAAAGATTCATAAAATTTGATACCTTCAACATGAATCCCTCTAGACAATTCTTAGACTCGAGTCATCATGAATCTCGAGTCCGCCATCTTAAAGTCTAAGATTTTTTTTTTTTTACTATGAAATTCTTCAAGTTAGCATCCTCCTCTTTTTACTTCTCATCGGAAGAGTTCCACAAAAACTTTGGTCGCCATCACCAAGCTATACATATTGTACAATAGGTCATCCAACTCATGGAGAATATAATTCTTGCAATATGTATATTTTTCATATGATCAATGTATTTTATATTTAGATGTTTATTTAAGACTATAATGAATTCCTTCAATTTATATAATATAGGCTCTTGTCGTATTTTTCTTTATGGAGGAATGGAGAGGTTGCATTCAAGATAAACTAAAAGTAAGCATACCCATATGTTATATGACTTTGAAGTTTTTTTATCGCAAAGAGGAAAGCGGGAGTTAGAGTTAGCCTAGTGGAGTCAAAAACAAAATCTACCACAAGCAATTTTCATTAAGCATGAGTCGAGACTTTATTCGTGAAATTAGGGAGGCAAGAGTTCGAGAATGAGCTAATAAACATTCTAGGAGATCTTTAGCTAATATGGAGCAATAAATCTTAGGGTGTATTTGTTATATTTGAGAGATATCTTAAGATAATCGTCTTATAATTTGTATTATTTATTTGATAAATAAAAATTTACTATTTGAATGCACATTTTATATGTGTTTGAATAGTTCTTAAACTTATTTACTGAATGTTCGTAATACGATTCACAGTATGAGAGAACTTGTAATTGGATTACAACTAGTGAGCGTCTCTACATGTGTAATTATAAATGTATTAAAATATTTCCTAATCAACGAATTAATATATTCGGATATCATCAATTCTGTGAGACTAGCACGGGTTATACTCTTTGATCTAACCAAGCAACTGTTACTTACTGGCTGGAGACATTAGAATATTGAGAGTTAAACGTGGATGCTAATTATGATAACTAGTTCATTAGAGTGACCTGTAAAGCTTCATATGATTCTCTATATATATTGATATGTCTATGAAGTCTTTACTGCAACTCGAGTGTAAGTTTTTTTCGACTTGAGGTATTCAGGTTATCTTGATCATGAAGGCTTATACTTTGATATTTTAAGTAAAACATCTCAATGAAGGTGTGAACCCGAGATGATTGGATATAAGTCGAAGTGCCCAAAAGTATTTAGATACCACATAGAGGATTCACCGCTCATTGCGAGGAGACGTATAACCTATGGTCATTTGTTAGGATTATTACTCAAAGCTTTTGGCCAAAATATCACATGTCAAGAGTATGTGACTCTTGGACACATGTCTGAGTAATTTGAATCCACGGGATAAGTTAATATTATTTGGACTAGGTGTGACGTAGTCAGCCTAGTGGGGATAGACACATAGACCATATCCTGAACTAAGTGGGTATAAGACAAGTGAAAGGAATGAGACACGACTCACTGCAGTTGCTGAAGGATTCAGAACTAGTTTTGAAATCAACTGTGATTTTTCAGTTAATTGAGGATCATAATGTATTACTAGATATCATTCATGATCG
>JBBUKS010026416.1:0-11327 GCA_038050645.1 Hedychium gardnerianum
TGGCAACCTAACGCAACCCTCCTCCTTTATCCGGGCTTGGGACCGGCCATGACTAGTTCGTCATGGGCGGAGTTACTTTCCATTAAGAGTTTTTAAAAGACTTAGCATATTTTAGAAATCTTTGCTAATTTTTGAAACTTTTTAAACCATTTTTGCAAAATACTTAGTATGTTTCAAAACTAATTACAAAATTTATTGCTATGACCCCATTTAACTAATTTCAAAATTTGTTGCTATGACCCCATTTATTGATGTGTCAAAAGGGGAGAGATGTAAATTCAAGGGGAGAGTTTAAATTTAGGGGGAGTTATTTTTATATTAACTTAACTTTGAACCAGATTGTCAAACATCAAAAAGAGAGAGATTGTTGGCGCTGGGAGTACTAGAATCAAACCTATATTTTTATATTGTCAAATGATCAAATTAAGTCTTATTGTGATCTGATGAATTGATCATGTGTGCAGAATGCGCAACTTGAAAAGTTCTAGTAGGTCAGCTGGACCTGATACTAGGCAGGAGAAGTCTCAATAGATTGTAGAAACCAGGTAGAAAGTCCAGATATGTCAAATGAACCTTACATCTGACAGGTGGATGATGTGTGCATTTCATATGAGATTTTTATCATAGTTTGATACACATTTTATCCCATTTCTTATCACACATTTTCATCTATTCATGCTTTATTTTATTACTTTCTAGTTTGGAGAGCTGCTTTTGTTTGACGTGAAAAGGAGCTAAAACGGAGTTAAAAGACTATTTTTTAAGAGGAGTTCAGGAGTTTACAATGCTCGACACAGGGGGTCATACCAACCGGCACAGCCCGTGCCCCTTTTCCAAGCATCTCCACCAGCGCCACGGGCAGTCCGTGCCAGCCAGCACGAGTCATGCCCATTCTCAAATTTCTTTAGCACCTGCCATAGGCAGGCCGTGCCAATCGGCACGGCCGGCCCGTGTCGCCACCCATGCTAGCCGACACAGGCCGTGCCACAACTCAGATGCTTCCCAAGGGGTACCATGGACTGGCCGTGCCAATTTGGCACAGTCGTGGCCATTTTTTAGCTCAATATAGAGCCCTACATGGACCCCTTGTGTTGGTGGGCATGGCCCGTGTCAGCCTCTGATTCAACACTGTAGATCAATATTAAAATGGTCATAACTTTCGGCTCAGTTGAAGTTTTAGGGCGTTTGACTTATCAAATTGAAGATAATTTCAAGATCTATAACTTTGTTTTATAGTCCAACCAAAGAAAATGTTATCTAAGGAGTGAAAACACGATTTTGGTTAAGCAAACAATGTCCACCACGGGCCCCCCGTGGTGGTGGTTACGACCCATGTCAACCTTCGGTTTAGACTACAGACCGAATTTCATATGACCATAACTTTTATCTTGGTTGGAGTTATAGGACCCATAACCTATCAGATTGAAGATAATTTCAAGATCTACAACTTTGATTCAGAGTCCAACTCAAGAAAACCTTGTCTAAGTGGTCAACAATCGGTTTGGGAGGAACCCAACCAAGGGGGGCATATCTGGAAAGTTTGGGGGAGGTATAAAAGGGTTAAGAAAATCCTTGTTTGACTCATCTGGGACTAGGGGGCTCTTCCCCCTTCCTTGGAGAGGGCTTTTCCCCTCTTGGGGAAACTCTAGAGCATCCATCTTCTTCCATCAAGATGATCCATCCACCTACGGAGCAAGGATTCCTTCCAAAGACATTTCCTACAAATATCGCTAAGTATTTCTTCCTCTTAATTCTCTATTTTGGATTGTAATAATGCTTCTTTTATTGTCTGTGTTATAATTTCTTGCAATAGAGTAGACTCTTGATTTTAGGATTAGGGAGTAGTTCTATTGATATGTAAATATCTCTTTTGTTTGATTCTATAGAGTTTGCATGTTTTCTATTTGATGAAATACTTGTTTATGGTTCGGATCTACTAATTTAACACAATCTTGATGCCAAAAGCACAAGATTCGTATCCCATGAGGATTTTTTAAAAAGATCGAAAGGAGAACCTAATCCTCTGACTCGTAGAACCCCGAGACATGGAGAGTCGACTACGGAAGTAGATCGGTATGCCATGAGAAGCAATAGATTGTCTTCGATCTTAACCGATCGATTCCAATTCATAGTCATACAGTAAGAGTAGGCATCTTGGGGGTTGTGAGATCATGTGATAGGAATATCCTTAGGAAAGCAATCCCTCAGCTCTGTCGCTTTGAAGGTAGAGGACAATTGGAATTGAAATGAAGTTCCAAAATTTCACATCGGATACATATGATAGTCTACCTACATAAATAACCATTGAGGATAGGAAACTAAACATAGATTAGGTGTTTACAATCATTGAGGTAAAACCGAAGTCCTAGAATTATTTCCCCTAATCAATTCTCTCCCTTGGTGATCTTGCACACTCTCTCTCAACTCTCTCTTTTGCTCTCAAGCTCTCAGTCGTGACTCCAACAACCCCTCGATTGTCTAGATAACTAGGTTCATGAACTCAATTAGTGTTCAATCCATGTGGATCGATATTTTATTACTTGACGACATACTGTGCACTTACGGTTTGCACACATCATGTTTTTGGCGCCATTGCCAGGGACTATTTCGATTAACATTAATTGATTAGTGATTTAGTTAATCTAGATTTCTTTTCTTCTCTACTATTGCATTTCTTTTTATGCCTTTCTGACCTCTCTCTTTCAGGTGGGAAATTTTTTTTATGAGCAAGATGGATGCTCAAACTCGTTGGTTTGAACTATTGGATGCTATGATGTTTTTTGACTATTATTGTGAGATTTGTGGTGTAAGATGGCATGATGTTGAAGATTTCCCCATGATTTTAGATCCTGCATATTGACCAAGTGAAAAAAAATGTGGCATCCTCCCCAACTACCTTCAATGGCCACAATAAATGTATTGTGAGATATGCAAAACAACATGACATACGAACAATATGTGCATTAGGTTTTGTAGATTACAAGTCAAGTGGGGAAATTATATGGCAATTCAAAACAACCAGGACGAAGAGGATGAAGGCACTGAGGAATCAATTGAAAAAGAAGATTTAAATGTGTCTACCCATGTTGTTGATACACTTGTTGCTAATGTTGATTTTAATATATTCTATCCTACCTATGATGATGTTGTGGATGGAAGTGTAGGGAATTGTACTGTGGAAGAAATGACCCGAGAATCACTTCTTTTAGTGGCACCACCACTTGAAATTATAGATGTTGCAGGAACTGAATTGGTTAATGATGGAAGTGTAGGGACTTGTGCAGTAGAGGCAAAGCCCCAAGAATCACTTCTTTTAGTGGAACCACTACATGAGCTAGAGCATTTTCTTACCATAGCTAAACCCATGTTCGATGATATAACCCCTTTGATGATTGCTAAGATTTTATTTGATATATCTGAAACTACTAATCAACCTTTTCTTGAGCATGTTTGTGGTAGGAAATATTTTTCACAGCAATCACATGGACGACCACATAACGAGCCTTTGAGGATGAGCATAATTGATGAAAAGCCAAGAACTCTTGGCAAGAAAGTCCGGAGGTATCTCACTCCGGCAAGAGATAGGTTTAAAAGACACTTCGTCGATGAACCAAATAAGGGGTCAAGATAAGCAAGCGCTTCTTGGGAGGCAACCCAAGTTTTTTTTTTCCTTTTCATTTAAAATTTTCTTTTGTTTCATAGTTTTTAATACTTTGTTTTGTTTCGTTTTAGGGAATCCATGAGCTAGCCATGGCATCCGCCAAAGGCATGGATGGAGATGAGGAGAAAAAAGGAAGGTTAGTCGTGCCTCAAAGGATTCAAAGATTATGAGGAGTGTGACTACTTGATGTGGGGTGACTTTGGCTTATGAATGATTCAAACATTTGACGCATAACACTTGATAATTTCTTTCACTTCAAACCTCTTCTATATTAGATATTTGTTTTAATTGGGACAATGAATGATTTAAGTCTAGGGGAAGTGTATATGTTGGGTTGTTAGTATGTTTGGTCACACTTCCCTTTGCATACAACTTTCTTCTAGTGCATCATATATCATGTCATGATGTGTTTGTTCCTCATGGCAAAATTCTAGCACTTTGAGTGTTGATCTAGTTTTAGGATCTCTTCATTTTCTTCTAGTAGCATGAAGTGAGCAATGTTTTTATTAGAAGAGTTTGAGTGTCGATCTAGTTTTAGGATCTCTTCATAATATGCTTGACTTTGATAGTAGATACATATAAAAATAGTAATGATTCATAGAACTAGTACTTTTGCTTCCTAGGTGACCTCTCAACTATATTTTGGTTACTGGATAAACTCATATCATGTCAACTCATTAGGAAAAAATCAAAATCTCAAACAAGGGTTTGTTTAAGTCTTGCACCTTTCAAGCACTAAAAAAAAGAGAGAAAGAATAAGGGACAAAAAAAATAGTTGTCGTGAGTAAAAACTGACAAGTTATCCCTTTAAGACCAAGTTAGGTTACTGAGAAAATAACTGTTATATGTTTTTTTGATACCGAGTATCCCTTTGAGACATTGTGTAGACTTTGAGGGGGAAGAACTTTGTGTGTGGCAGGTAAGTGTCTATCATCGAAAGCATTAGGAACATGGTTAGATGATGACTAGACTAGGACTGAAAGTTGATACTTGAAAATGTCAAGTCACTCATTACACTGAGCACGAAGAACTTCTACTTAGGTCACATTTATACAACTTTGTATCATGCTCATCAATGAAACTATATGATTGGATTAGATTGATTCACTAGGGATTATGATGCATCATTTACATACATAAATCTAGATTGCAGATTTTACTTGAGGACAAATAAAGGTTTAAGTCTTGGGGATTTTGATGTGTGCATTTCATATAGGATTTTTATCATTGTTTGATACACATTTTATCCCATTTCTTGTACATACATCATGCCTTTTCATCTATTCATGCTTCATTTTATTACTTTCTAGTTCGGAGAGATGCTTTTGTTTGTTTTCATTGATAGAACACAAAAAGGAGCTAAAACGGAGTTCAAAGACCATTTTTCAAGAGGAGTCTAGGAATCTACAATGCTTGACACGAGGGGGCGTGCTAGTCGGCACGGCTAGTGCCCTATTTTCAGGCATCTCCACCAGTGCCACGGGCAACCCGTGCCAGCCAGCACAGGTCATGCCCATTCTCGAATTTCTTCAACACCCACCACGGGTGGGCCATGCTAGCCGGCATGGCCCATGTTGCCGCCCGTACTAGCCGGCACGAGTTGTGCCAGTCGTCACGGGCCATGCCACAATTCAGATGCTTCCCTGGCTATGCCAATTTAGCATGGTCGTGGCTAATTTTTAGCTCAATATAGTGCCCGACATAGACCCCTCGTGTTGGCGGGCAGGGCCAGTGTCAGTCTCCAGTTCAGCACTGCAGACCAATCTTAAAATGATCATAACATTCGTCTCGTTTGGAGTTTCGAGATGTTAGACCTATCAAATTGAAGATAATTTCAAGCTCTACAATGTTGCTTCAGAGTCCAACCTAAGAAAATGTAATATAAAGGGTGAAAATATGATTTTGGTGGAGCAAATAGTGTCCACCACGACACCCCTGTGGTGGCAGTCATGGCCAGTGTCAGCTTTTGGTTTAGACTGCAGACCGAATTTTGAATGACCATAACTTTTTGCTTTGTTGGAGTTACGGAGCCCACAACCTATTAAATTGAAGATAATTTCAAGATCTACAACTTTGATTCAGAGTCAAACTCAAGAAAATCTTGTCTAAGGGATAAAAAATGATTTGGGAGGAACCCAACCAAGGGGGGCATGTCTGGAAAGTTTGGGGGAGGTATAAAAGGGTCAAGAAAACCCTTGCTTGACTCATTTGGGACCAGGGAGCTCCACCCCCTTCCTTGGATAGGGTTTTCCCCCTCTTGGGGAAATTCTAGAGAATCCATCTTCTTCCATCAAGATGATCCATCTACCTTCGGAGTAAGGATTTCTTCCGAAGACATTTCCTGCAAATATTGCTAAGCATTTCTTCCTCTCAATTCTCTATTTTGGATTGCAAGAATGCTTTTTTTATTGTCTTTGTGTTGTAATTTTCTTGCAATGGAGTAGACTCTTGATTTTAGAATTAGGGAGTAGCCCTATTGATATGTAAACATCTCTTTTGTTTGATTCTATAGAGTTTGCATATTTTCTATTTGATAAAATGTTTATTTATGGTCCAGATCTACTGATTTAACATAATCTTGATATCAAAAGCACAAGATTCGTATCCCACGAGGATTTGGAGAAGGATCGAAAGGAGAACCTAATCCTCCGACCTGTAGAACCCCAAGACGTGGAGAGTCGACTACGAAAGTAGATCGGTATCCCATGAAGATCAATAGATTGCCTTAGATCTTAACCGATCGATTCCAATTCATAGCGATACAGTAAGAGTAGGCATCTTGGGGGTTGTGGGATCATGTGACGGGGATCTCTTTAGGAAAACAACCCCTTAGCTCTATTGCTTTGAAGGGAGAGGACAATTTGAACTGAAATGTCAGTGTAGTTCCAAAAGTTCACATCGGATACATAGGATAATCTACCTACATAAATAACCATTGAGAATAGAAAACCAAATATAGATTAGGTGTTTACAATCATTGAGGTCAAACCAAAGTCCTAGAATTATTTCCCCTAATCAATTCTCTCCCTTGGTGATCTTGCTCACTCTCTCTTTCTCTCTCCCTCTCAACTCTCTCTTGCACTCGGTTTACTCTCTCAACCCTTCTCCTCCTGCTCTCTCAACTCTCTCTTTTGCTCTCAAGCTCTCTATCGTGACTCCAACAACCCTTCGATTGTCTATATAATTAGTTTCATGAACTCAATTAGTGTTTAATCAATAGTTCCCATGGATAAATATTTTATTATTTGATGACACACCATGCACTTGTGGTTTGCACATATCAGTGGATTTGATAGTTCAGAAGGACCCGATATCGAATCAAGACAAAGCCCGGGCAGGACGATCTAATGTTGAGCGATTAAAGTCCAAATAGGTCTTGAGGGCTCGATGTTTGTCAGCTGAGTTGAGGTAAGCTCCTTGAGTGAGTGCAGTGAGGTCATGTCCCAGTAGGGACAAATTTTAGGTGTTGATCCAACTAAAGAAACCAACGAAAGTTTTTAAGTTAAGATCAAGATAGTCCTAACTGTCATGCTCATGCATACTATTATCTATTGTCTAACTCTGTTTTGCAGGAATACTATTATTACTTTGTCCATGCTAACTTTGTTTTATAAATAAACATAGTTCTTAATTGACCGGGAGTTTAGTCGACTGATAGACATTATCAGTCGACTTATCCGGCCAGCATGACAAAGATTAGATCGATGTTCAGCAAACATACTAAATAGACTATTTAGTCGACGAATCAAAGTGATCCATCGATCGATCCATAAATGGTAGCGATAGCCGATCAGATCCAATCACGCATGAAAGGAAGTCCAGAGGTTCTGTCGATGGATAACGTGGATCAGTCGATCGAATAACGAAAATCATAGGATCGAACGGATCAGATCAGAGCAAACAAGTAAAAGCACGGAGTTCAGTCGACGGATAGGAGGTCCTGTCGATAGATAGGTTCAGTCGACGAAATGTGTTTTTGGTCGACCAAATAGTTCCTATTAAAGAATACCTTGGGGTCTGAGCCGAATAACAATTCCTTCATCAACTCTTGAAGTGCTCATTTTTGTCTCTACTATTGCTCATACAAGCTACTACTACTATAATGTCAAAAGGCTCTTCGACAATTTACACTTAATCTACATTACTTTATTGTCGGTATATTTTATTATTGCTTGCATTCTTATAAGGAGATAGTATCGTTATTGCTATCCTCTTCATCCTTGTATGATTTCAAGTATTTAGTGGATTGCCCATCAGAAGCGGTTAAGGATTGCAGGCCTTGGAGTATTAGTAACTGGACTGTGAACCAAGTAAAAAATGGAACTGTATTCTTATCTTTATTTCCACTGTACTTTGATTTTGTTTAAAGAAAACAAAAGAGATTTCAAATGATAGAGATTCACTCCCCCCCCCCCTTCTCTCATCTCCTAGAATCCTATAGTATTCACCTTAATGAAGTGATAATCTCAAGGTTGAGTTTTGGAAATTTTTCCAAAAACAAAAGGATAATAAAAGATAGGGAACCTCAACTTAGGCTTTGGTATGAAATTTGGAGATGTATGCCAAAGGGGAAGAATACAAAAGGGGAGAATGAAGGATTTAAGTTAGGAAATCTTCATTTATGTTTTGACATAAGATATGAGAAGTTAAGCTAATGGTCTAGCCTGACTTAAATATATTATCAAATATTAAAAAAAAAGGAGATCGTTGTTGCAATCAACCATTGATCAAGGTTGACCAAGTTTAAATTGAGTTTTGATGTTTGACCAATATGTTTGATCAAATGTTTGATGATTGAGTGAGATTTAAGGTAGGTTAAGGTTGATCGAGTATTGGAGGACAGTGGAGAAGTTCAAGTGGATTACATCTGACTGGGCACTTGGCAGTTGGAAGTCCTAATAGGTTAAGAGTAACTGGATGTTAGACACGTGGGTGGAAATCCTAGTAGGTCATGAAAGACTAGATGTTAGGCATGTGATAGAAAGTCTTGATAATTCATGGAGGACTAAATGTCGGGTATGTGAAGGAATGTCCTGATAGGTCATTTAGAATTAGATGTCAGACATGTGAAGAGAAGTCCTAAAAGATTATGGAGGATGAAATGTTAGACATGTGAAGGAAAATCTTGATAGGTCATGAAAGATTGAATATAGAGCATGTGAAGGAAAGATCCTAACATTTCATGGAAGGTTGAATGTCGGACATTTGATCGAAGTCTAAGCAAGTCATGGAGTACTGTATGTTTGACAAGGGATGATATCCTAGTAGGTCAAGTGTGACTGAATACTAGGCAAAATTGAAAGTCCTAGAGGAGTGATTTCTAGGATAATAGAAGTCTTAACAGGTTAAGGGCGGCCTATACTAGGCATATGATGAAGTCCTAGAGACATGAGATCTCTTGGCATGAGAGAATTTGGTGTGAATAGTATTTTCAATACTATTGTAGCAAAAGGTGACTACACTCACCCCAATCGCTGCTCACAATCCGTCCCAAAGTTATGTTAAAGGCGGTAAATCAAGGAGTAAGCTTACGACCGACTGCTAAGTGGCTAGGAAGTAGGAGGAGTTTTTTCCCAAGGGTATGCACTCGCTAGGAATTGATCCCTACCCGGTTGTAGTAAATCTGTCACCCACTAGCCAACTAGGCACCCCGTGGGGATGTATTTTCAATACTATGAACAATATCAATTAACTGAATGAAAACATTAATCGTTGAATGAACAATGTTTCCAACATGAACAATGTTATTAGCATGAATTGTGTTTTCAACCTGAAAATGAACAGTGTTTTCAGCCTTCTAAATAGGGGTACAAATGAATTGAGCCAGCTCGTGAGCTTTTCGAGCAAGTTCAAATAATATTTGATTCGTGTTCGAAATTATTGAATTCGAGCCTAACTCGAACATGTTCGATAATTTTTCAAGCCGAATTCGAATCTATAATATTTTATTTGATTATTCGCGAGCCACTCACAAGCTTTTATTTAATTTTATTATATATTTATTATTTTCTATTATATTATTCAGTAAATTTATTTTAATGAGTTTGAATCCATCAACTCAGTAACGCTTAATGGGTTAGGTTTACTAGGTTAATAGGTTAATGAGTTAATGGTTAATAGATTATATTTTATGATATACCCCATCTTTTGACTAACCCTAATCATTTCAAAACCCTACAAAGTCTTCGGAGTTCGGTTGATGGCAGAAGGTAGGGTTCCTATTGAGTTGAAGAATGAAGACGATGATTATGCTTCTAGTGGTTAGGATCTAGAGTTGGTGCTGGGGATGGAGAAGGCGCCGAGGAACTTTCGCTTCTGTAGCGGCGGCATCACCGTCATTGACGTCGAGAACTCCTGGCGGTATTGTTGCCTCCTCTTTGTTGGAAGATCAAGTGCAACTTCTTTTACTCTCACTGCTCGCACCGAAGACCACACGCAAGCTCTCTTTGCCCCCACATACTTTTGCTTGGAAAAATCTAAGATGTACGTCTCTTTTTTTTCATCCTCAATCTTTAATTTTTCTTTGAAGTACATAATTGATTCAACACTATTCTTAGTTTTCTTTTAATTTTTTTTTGGAAGAAATTATTTTTTTGTTTTTTCTTTAATTTTTCTGTTCTTTTTATTTTTTGAAGAAACAATTGTTAATCAGCAGGGATGGAGAGCTTCACCGAGAAACAATTTTTTTCCTTTTTTGGAAGAAAATATTTCATATTTTTCTTTAATCTTTTTGTTCATTTTATTTCTTGAAAAATTTGTTTTATGACAGCAATGATGGAGAGCTTCTAGAATGGCAGCAGGGATGGAGAGCTTTAAAAAAAAAGGCTTTTGGCAATTAATTTTTGGCTATTAATCTCATTTTAACTCAATTTGTATGAGTTGAACTTCTATTTTTATCTATGATCTTGTTATTCTACCTTGACAATTAATCTAATTCTGTTTTATATTTTTATTTTGTATATGTGATGTGTTATTTAGGTTAATATGATATTGTATTTTTTATTTTGTTTATGTTATGTAACTTGTTGTATTGTTAAAGTTTTATTTTTATTGTATTTCACATATTTTAGTCTGAATATAATCAAATTTAAGTTCGAATAATTCAAATTTGAAATAAAGGTATTTTGAGCTAAAGTTTGATTCGACTCGAATTAAGGTTCGAATCATTCAAATTTGAAATAAAGGCATTTCGAGCTAAAGTTTGATTCGACTCGAATTAAGGTTCGAATAATTTTAATCAAACTCGAATTCTATTTTGAATCGAACTCGAGCCAAATTGATTAGTATTTTCGAGCTTTGAATCGAATTCAAATATCATATTCATTTTTTGAATTCGAATATCAATATTTTCATATTATTCGGCTCGATTTGGATCATTTGCACCCCTACTTCTAAAATAGTACACTTCATTATTTTTCAAATTTAGACAAGATAGCTCCATATAGCAATTTTAGTAAAATTGCTATATAGACTTAATATGGTTAAATTTTACCACAAGTAACATTACTTTGTGTTCAATAGAACATTTGAAGTCATTCAAAAATTTCCTTTCCCAATTTACATAAGTACAAGTACATGTTATAATTTTGCCATAATTGCTAAATATTTCTAAAGAAGTAAAAACAAATAAATAATGAGGGCTAAGGTCCATATCTATTTATTTTGA
>JBBUKS010026436.1:0-11327 GCA_038050645.1 Hedychium gardnerianum
GTTTCATGGATCGTTATATGAGTGTCATAAACATTCTCATAGTGACTATTAGTATGAATAGTCCTTAGACCTGAAGTTACTACGGTTCCCTACATAAGGAGTTGTGTCCTTTGGTATCAGCAAATATCACCTGTAATAGGGTGGACTATAAAGTCGATCACTGGGTATGCAATAAATTATGCGAAGGGATGTGAGTGATATAGATAAGATCTATCCCTTCCATATAACGAAAGTGATATCTATGGGCCCCTTGATTAAGTAAGACACAAGAAAGCATGGTTATGCTCAAATAAGTCAATATGAGATATTGAGCTTATTTGATTGAGTGTGTCTACACATAAAGATTGATAAGAGGATGACACAGTCTATGTCTCGTGGATCAATCTAGATATCGAGGATAGAAGAATTGAGTCATACGAGATAATAGACACGGAAAAGTTAAGTCGGATCTCGACATTCTTGTTACTTGGGTAGCAATGATGTATTGTCAGATGTCACTCATTGCTTATGTATCTAAAATGGTTTTCGAGATATTGCTAACGTTACAAGAACCTATTGGGTCATACACATAGAGAACATGTTGATTTGGAGATGAGTTTATTTTAGTTTGACTAAATACAATGGACCTTAAGTTGAGTGGGTTAATTCAGATGAGTTCAGATTAGATTATATCATTGGGATAGACTCATTGGATTATTTGACTAATCTGGATTAGACTCAACCAACTAAGGAAGATTAATGCCCATTAATAAAGATTAATGGAGCATTGATGAAAAGAAGACCAAGAGGCAAAGACCTTTGTTATTCATTAGATGAATATAAAAGGTTTGAAAATGAGATTTTCAATTAGATTTTGTGTATTACTATTGCTCTTGTCTTCTTCTTCTCCACCTGGACAAAATTACCTTGAGGGGTTGCTAGCATAACCAAAAGTTATTCTTCTCTGAATGCTTCATTCATACAACGAACGAAGAACGTGTTCGTGTGGATACTGAAGAGGCGGCCATTCTGATCGTGTTGAGATCCATCAAAATAGAGTTGTTACCGGGAGAACATTATTCACGCAACAAAGGTAGCATTTCTAAACAAACGAGTATATCGTATTCGCTTGGATCTCTGAAGGGATCGAAGTATTTTCTGCTGTGCATGTATGTATTTTCACATATAGATCCCAACAGCCCTCCTTTACTTCGTGGCGTTGAATTGGAGCAAACTCATTACACTCTATGATAGCCAATGGATCCCTTGCTTGGAAGAAATCCAATACCCCTACTTTCGTGACCGACTCTCCATGTCTCGATTATCTATGGGTTGTAAATTTGGATACACCTTTCGGTCCTTCCCCAAGTCTCATGAGATACGAAGGTGCAAGTTAGTATCACAATTGTGTATGCACAATAAAGTCAGACCATGGAATAAACATATCATGCAATAGAAAAAGATAAACAATAACATAAATTGAATGTCAACAATTATATCAAATTACTCCCTACTCCATAGAGATGAAGTTACAACCGACAGACATAAATGAAAGCATCTACAACTCAAAACTAGAAGTAAAGAGAAGAGAAGGCTTATCGAGATGGTTGTCGGTCTTCGGCAGGAAGTCCAAGCTCCAATCATTGGACGGATCACTTCGATGGCTCTTCGAATAGCTGCTCTAAGGTTCCCTAGAATAGGGAAAATCCTCCTCCACGGAAGGGGTGGAGCCCTTGGTCCCTGATGACCTAATAAGAGTTTCATTAATTCATTTATAACTTCCCCAAACCTTCCAAATCTGTTAGGCCCTGCCTAAATCGTCGGGGTGCCACCAAATTGAGGTTTTCGGCCTCTTATACTCAGTTTTCATGAGTTTCACCTTTAACCAAACTTGTAGATCTTGAAATTATCTTCATTTTGATTGGTCGTTGGCCCCATGGATGTACCCGAGCTAAAGGTTATGCCTATTCTAAGCTTCATCTGCTATTTGGGCTGCTTCAGGACATAATGGCATGGTCGTGTGATGTGTATAGATTATATATATTTTTAAGCATTGTTTGTTGCACATCTACTTGTATTTCATTGAGTATAATATACATTATTTCACCCTATTTTATTATATTGTCATTTTTTTACTCCTTTGGTTCGGAGATAGGCTCTCTTCGTATTTTAATTTATAGGACGTAATTTGGAACTAAAATGAACATTGGAGCAACTTTGGGGAGAAATACAACAAGTATGGTCGTGCCTCTTCAAGGCACGGTCATGCCATTTGGCCTTGACATGCTCATGCCTCATAGGCACGACTATGTCGCTCAAGAGACCTGACCCAAACATCCAGCAAACCCCACGACACGGACGTGCCTCTTCAGGAGCTTTCCTTAGCAATTCCAGTAGCTCCCACGGCTAGGTCGTGCCAAAAGCCACAATTGTGTCTCTCTTTCAGCCATTTCACTCGGGAAATCCAACAACACTCACGGCCAAGCCATGCCAAAAGGAACGGTTGTGTCTCCCTTCAACTTGTTTCCTCTCCTGGGCATAGCGTTCAAGAGGGGAACACGGTCATGCCTGGGAAACACGGCCGGAGCATGGCCAGTTGATGCGGAGAGGGCACTATGATGCCAGGGAGGCACGACTTTCCCGTGTTGCCTTCGGGAGAGAAGCACAATCGTGCCAGAGAGTCACGGTCGGGCCATGGTGAGCTCGGGAGGTCTTTGTTGCTTCCGAGCGAAGCACGGTCGTGCCTAGGAAGCATGGTCAGCCCATGTTGGCTGCTCTTGGTCTTGTTTTACTTCGTTCTTCGTTTAACTTCGGCCATAGGAACATGCTCGTGTCATGAGATACTGCCATAGCATGTTCCTTGCTCCAATCCACATTCCAAGGCTCTTATGCTCCAAATTCGCTCTAATTTAACGTCTTATCAATGAAAAAGCACAAAGGGCAAATCTTCGAACGAAAAGAGTAAAATTAATGAAAATAATAGAAAGAGGATGCACGAATACAAAATATGCTCATGAAATGACATAGAATGTATGCAAAACAATGCTATAAATCACATATGAAACACACACATTATCCGTCGGGAGGCGAGGTTAAGGAGGCTTTGAGAGCGGCGGACAAAGCCAAGGTTGAAGAGTCGATGGCTCAGCTGGCAAGGGAGAAGGCCAAGGCTGAGATGGAAAAGTTGCATAAAGGGCCAAGACTAATTTTGACCGACTTCACGAGTTGGAGCGTGAGCTAGCACGGTCCCAAGCTAAAGTACAAACTTTTGAAGAGTCAGCCAAGCAGGCCCAAGCCAATGCTCAAACTTATGAGGAATCATCCAAGCAGGCCCAGGAGGAGCTACTCCGAGCCCAACATGAACTGGTTGTACATGAGGTGAAGTTGGCCACTTCGAAAGCTCAACGGTTGCAGCTTCAATCTGATCTTCGCACTTAGACTTTTGCTAACGAAAAGTTGGGGCTGCAACTATCCGAAGAAAAGGAGGAGGTAAAGCTGAATTCTAAGCTAGAGACCACCAAGGCTGAGTTGGATGATCTAACCGGGTATCGAGAGGGTGAAGAAGATCGCTGGGAGGACCAGAAGAAGGCCTTTCTAGCCTCTAAAGAATTCTATGGCCTGCTTGCATAGAGGACAAGTAAGATGCTCAAATTTGAGGTGGATTTGAAGGTGGCATCCGCTAATTCATTCAGTCAAAGCTTATCCCGAGGGGGAGTGACCTGTCGTTCTTAAAATTGAAGAAAGTCTAGGATGATTTGCCCAAATTTGAGATGGCCGACTGATCGCATCTCCCTTCTCTAGCGTTGCCTCCAAGTCCTTTGAAACTTGTCTTTATTTTTTGGTTATCTTTGTGTCGCTTCCCATTATATTGCATTTGCAAAAACCTTTATTATGAATAGACTTCCCTCTTGAATCTTGTCTTGCTTGCATGGGTTGGATGTGTACTTTTGCAGTGTTTCTAGTGACAAATGAGTGAAGGACTAAGTTAATGACACTTCCTAGAGAGTCTAAGAAAAAAAATGATCGAGAGCTTGGATGAGTAGTATGATTGACTTCTATTTGACATGTTTGCATTAAGGAGTGTTGAGCAATGAGCAACCCGATTGAGGGTCTCTATCAAAAGGCTAAACAGTTAGCGTGGGGCTAGAAGAGTCGAGTCTATCGAGATGACCTGAGTTGTTAGTGCAATGCTAGGTGTTTCGAGCATGTCGTAAGGCTCGATTTTGTCTGACAGTCTTTGCCAGAAGAGGGAATTTATTGAATTGAAGTTACACAAAATCAATTTTAGACTAATCTATTGGGACAACCTAAGCTAATAATTTCAAGCAGCCAAGTAGGGATGGATGAGCTACCCGAGAGCGAGGCCGAGTTGTCCGAGGCCTAGCTTGTCATAAGGTTGAGTCGCTAGCGTGGGGTTAGGAGGGTCATGTCTGTCTAAGGTTGAATCGCTAGCGTGATGCTAGGTGTTCTGGGCCTGTCATAAAGCTAAATCACTAGCGCGATGCTAGGTGTTCCAAGCCTATCATAAAGTTGAATCACTAGCGTGATGCTAGGTGTTCCAGGTCTATCTTAAGGCTAGGTCAATAGCGTAGAGCTAGGAGTTACGGGCCTATCATAAGGCTGAATCACTAGCATGATGCTAGGTGTTCTGGGCCTATTGTAAGGCTGAGTCGCTAGGAGTTCTGAGCCTGTTGTAAGAAGAAACAACCAGCGTGGGGCTAGGAGGGTCGGGCTTGTCGTAAGGCTGAGTCGCTAGCGTGAAGCTAGGAGTTCCGGGCCTATCGTAAGGCTGAAACTCTAACGTGATGCTAGATTTTCTGGGTCTGTCATAAGGCTGAGTCACTAGCGCAGAGCTAAGAGTTCTGGGCTTGTCGTAAGGTGGAGTTACTAGCGTGGGGCCAAGAGGATCAAGTCTATCATAAGACTGGGTCGCAAGCGCAATGCTAAGTGTTCCAAGTCTGTCGTAAGGCTAAGTCACTAGCGCGGAGGTACGAGTTATGGGTCTGTTGTAAGGCTAAGTCGCTAGCGTGAAGCTAGGAGTTCCGGGCATGTCATAAGGCGGAGCCATGAGCGTGGGGTGAGGGTCGGACATGTCGTAAGGCTGAGTCACTAGCATGATGCTAGGTGTTCCGGGGCATGTCGTAAAGTTGAGTCACTAGCAAATAGTTAGGAGTTCCAGGCTTGTCGTAAGGCTGAGTCGCTAGTGAGGAGCTAGGTGTTCCACTCCTATCGTAAGGTGGATCCACTAGCGTGGGGCAAGGAGGGTTGGGACTGTTGTAAGGCTGAGTCGCTAGCACAGAGCTAGGAGTCTGGGCTTGTCGTAAGGAAGAGCCACTAGCGTGGGGTTAGGAGGGTCAGGCCTGTCATAAAACTCAGTCACTAGCGTGATGCTAGGTATTCTAGGTCTATCGTAAGGCTTAGTTGCTAGCGTGGAGCTATGAGTTTCGGGCCTATCGTAAGGTTGAGTCACTAGCATGGAGCTAGGAGTTTCTGATTTGTCATAAGGCAGAGCCACTAGCATGGGGCTAGGAGGGTCGTGCTTGTCGTAAGGTTGAGTTGTTAGCACGATGCTAGGTGTTCCAGGCCTGTCATTAGGCTGAGTCGCTAGTACAGAGCTAGGAGTTTTGGGCCTATAGTAAGGTTAAGTCACTAACAAGGAGCTTGGTGTTCTGGGCCTGTCATAGGGTGGAGCCACTAGCGTGGGGCTAGAAGGGTCGGTCCTATCATAAGATTGAGTCGCTAACGCGATGCTAGGTGTTCTAGGTCTATCTTAAGGCCGAGTTACTTGTGCGGAGCTAGGAGTTTCGGGCGTGTCGTAAGGCTGTTGTGCAAGAATAAATATGCGATGAAAATTTGCGATTTTACTTGATAGAGCATGAATATTTACAAGGATGAATGATCATAAAAGGAGATAACATATAATGGGGTTACCTGGGTTATTAGACATGATAATGCCTTATATGCGTCGCATTCCAAGGTCGCTTGTGTTCTTTTCCCTAGGTTCTAAGTAGTAATACCCATAGTTGAGTCAGTGAGTAATTCAATAGGGCTTGTCCCAGCGCGGCTCTAGCTTGCTAATGTCTCCCATAGGCTCTACATCATTTTAGACGAGATCCCCAACTGGGGGGGGGGGGGGAAGGGGGATGATGCGTTTGTTGTAGATCCGATACTACTTGCGCTTCTCCTTTTTCATGAATCGGTTGAGGGACGAACACTTTCTGTAAGTAGAGTATTTCCCCTCTTTGAGTTCTTCGTGCCTTTCGGAGGTCAGTTTTAACCATCTTTACGTAGCATTTTAGAGTGGTGCCCTGATCTCTGCTGACTGAACTGACTTGATCTACGATAGGAAACTTCAATTTTTGATGAAAGGTAGAGACCACTGCACGGAATGAGCTAGCCGGCCTTCCTAGGATGACAATGTAAGAGGATGGAGTGTTGACCACTATAAAGATGGTGCTCTGAGTTCGCCTCAAGGGCTCCTCGCCTAACGAAAGAGGGAGGCTGATCTGACCCAGCGATTGTACCTCCTACCCTCTAAATCCGAACAAGGTAGTTGACATGAGTCATAGCTCATCTCTGTCGATTTGCATTCAATCCAAAGCTTCTTTGTACAACACATTAACCGAGCTCCCCGTGTCTACAAATACCCTAGCCACATTGTAGTTAGCTATAGTGGCGTTGATCACTAAGGCGTCATCATGTGGGGTGGCAACCCCCTCCAAGTCTTGAGGCCCGAAGTTTATGAGGGGGTCGGTCTCTTGACCTCTCCCGATGTGCACGCTATAGATTTCCAACCTTCATCCATGAGCCTTCATATCATGGTTGGAGTCTCCATCAGTAGAACCACCCGAGATCATGTTGATGGTGCTTCAATGGGGAACATTGTCTTAGTGGTCTCGGTGATGATCTCAATGATCGTCTCGGCAGTCATTCTGATGGTCCGGGGAATGATGCCAGGGTGATTTTGGCTCTCGCCCAGGAGATGAATCAACTTTACATTAGTTCGATCGATCTTCTGAGTCAGTCCTGGGAATGACACTGTAAGTGTATATTGACCGGCGAATGCCGAATAGCAGCGAGGGAGGTTCTCCCACCTTGTTGTCGTTCCTTTATGACTCGATTGACCTCCTAGGCAAGCTGCCGACACTCCTAAGTATCATGAGCACATGACCAATGGTAAGTACAGAAACAGACCGCTCCCTTTGGGACAGTTGGCTCGGTCCCACCACAGATGTGGGAGTCGAGTTTATGGCTTGCACCACTCGCTCCTCTCTTTGAGCAAGGACATAATTGAGGAGTTGGTGGGGGATCTTGTTCCCGGGTGGAGGTTGAAGAGGTATCTTGTCCAACCAAGGAGTTGAGATGGCTTCACCTTTGCGTTCAAGTTGGGCTTCTTCCAATTATATGTTCTTCTTAACCCTTTCTAATAATAATCTTTTATAATTTACTGGAGGTCTCTTCATCAGAGATCTGAAGAAATCTCTATTGACCAGACCTTGGGAGAAAGCACTGATTAGAATCTCTGAAAGGGTTGAAGGAACATCACAAACAACTCGGTTAAATCATTAGATGTACTCTCGGAGGGTCTCCCAATGCTTCTACTTCATGGTGAACAAATTAAGAGGTGTCTTTTGATACCTCTTATTGCTGGCAAATTGGTGCAGGAACACAGCCTTGAACCACCATTAAGACGAGCCTAACAATGTAGTCAGGAAGACTCGACACTTAACACCATTCATGTATCGGTGCAGTAGGCAATCATTCTCGAAGCGACACAGATGATCTTCTGTGTCTGATGACCCCATGATTCACTCAATTGCGCTGTCGAAAAATGGCGAGGCAATTCCTGTTCAAGGACCCCTCTAGAGAAGGGCGTTCCATCCCACATTTAAGACCAGTGTCTTTCCTTTGTGGTCATGAGGAAGCATCTCTCCTGCTCGTGACTCATGTGAATCTTCGCTCAAGAGGCTTGCACTTCTATTAATTGAGACCATAGCTTGCGAAACCCCTATGAAGGGTGGTGCCATTTTACCCGAAGGAGGAGGCATCCCTATGTCGTTGTAGTATTTCTTGTACCGCCCTGGAGACCAATTGATTGATATTTTCTTGTGTCATGGCCACCGTTTTATCACAGCTTCTCTCTTCGATGGAGTCGCGGTTGTCAGCAATTCTTCTAGTGCTAACCATCGCAATGTCTTGAGATTTCCCATGGACAACACCAATTTGTTCCGGACAAATACCGTGGATGCCCGCTCTCTGGAGATCTTCGATGAAGGGGATGAAGGGACCTAAAAGGCACTCCAAAAGAGGGTTAGAATGACATCGGGGATGGATCCCAACAGGCTACTCCGTCGCTCAAATTAGGGTTGGCTTGAGGTATTATGCTAGAGGAAGAAGATGGAAAGGAAGGAGGGAACCTGGTGGAGTCGAAAGGAGAGTCCAGAATCCTTTGCATTCACCTTCTTTGAGGTTTATTTAGCTGTCAGAAGAGCATCTCCACATCAACCACTGCATCATCCTCGTATGAGCTGATAGAAGGACCGAATCCAACAACCATTAATTGTCTCTCCATTAACCAAGTGCCACATGTTTGAAGGAGGGTATTTAGGAGACTGGATCTGACAACCACATTACCGCATTTCCATTTGTTCGATGTCACATGTCCTGGAATATTCACAGTTGTTGTCAGTGGACCAACGTAGGGTGTAGGCTTGATCCGAGGGTGAGGAAATGAGGTCAATGTTGAGTGGCCTTGAGAATAGACGAAGTCGACAACTAAGGTCGAGATAGGGAGGATATTGGCAATTGAGGCTGAGACAAGGAGGATGTTGGGATCTGACCGAGACAAGAAGGATGTCAGCGACCAAGGCGGAGACGGGGAGGATACCGAAATCTTAGACCGAGACAAGGAGGATGCCGGGAACTGAGGCCGAGGCCGAGATGTAATATTTGGTAGACTTGCCTCTGGTCGAACTTTATTTCATGGATGAGTGCGCTGAGTAGGTTTGATGAAACTTGAGTCTGATTTTCCTTGGGTCATGTCTGACTCATCTTGATTTTAATTTGACTGATAGCTCAGTACGACTTTTGATCTCATTGGATACATGGGGTATGCAAGATTCCGCCACATGAATTAGCATTATCATGAGCATTCCTTTGGTGACTTATCACTAGGGATGTGGTAAATTGACTGCTAAACGCACTAATTAGGAAGATATTTGAGACATGTTTAACTTAGCAGAGGTTGTTCTTATTGGGTTATGTTTAATCAATTTTGTCCTACTCTTTTCCTTTTCTAGCTTGTTAAATGATCGAGTAGATGTAGTCAAGAGGTCGATCCTTTGTTTCGACACGATTGAAGATTTTTATTTGATTTGTGTTGTTCAACATGCTCGCGCGACACTTGAAATGCTCTATGAAGGAAATATGTTTCACTTCTTCTTTAGTTAATTACAAGTTAAAATTAGGTTGGTCTCTCTTTTTGTTTGTTGTTGACCTTAGTTTGATAAAAAAATCTATTCACCTGATCTTCTCCAAGTACGTTGCTCCCATGCTTACAATCCAGATAAGAAAATATTTTGGTCAAAACATAAAGTGTAGCCTTTATGTTTATTATCATCATAAGGACGATCTATTTAGAAATTAAAAATATTAAAATGATATTTTATCTTATTTGTTATCTTAAAAATATTTTTTTTCCTGGGACAGGATGTCGTGGTTCTCCAACGACAGACGAGGCATCTGGAGTTTTATTGGAGATTTTTTTCCTTAATGGGTAGCGGACCCGAGAACGCTGATTGTTAAGATGGGCCTCCACGTGCGCTTCCCTGAATTACCCTGGTGGCCAATGTGAAATATTCGTAGGGTCGGGCTAGTCACCTCCAGCATTAGTGTTGTCTACCGCAAGTGCACAATTAAGTCGTCAAGTAATAAAAATATCAATCCACATGTACTTTTGATTAAGCACTAGTCAAGCACGCAAAATGAGTTATCTAGACAATTGAAAATTAGTTGAAAGCTTGAGAACCAAAGTTGGAGAGAGAGAGTTGAGCACTAGAGAGAGAGTTGAGAGAGAGAGAAATCACTTAGAGAGTGTGTGTGTGAGAGTGAGTTGGCTTAAGGGGATAATCCTAGGATTTCGATTTTACTATGATGCTAGTTAATGTCCCTAATTCATGTTCATCTCCTTACTCTCCATGTTTATGATCTTGTAGGGATCCTAACCAAATTACTGGTATGACCCCGTGAAGATCATACCGGAGTGTTTACACCATTTCCTTCCAATGATATTAAGTAGAAGAGGTAACATAGAAAGTCCGGTTAAAGGATTATACTCTATCACTAAGAGCTCCCCAAGTATACAATCTAGATTATACAAGTCACTTCCTAACATTGGAATGGCGAAAACCCATTAAACTCTAATCAGTTAATCTCTTATAGAGAATTGGCCCTCATTTCAAGGCGATGACTTTTAAAAGTTTGGTTAAAGGATTACCCTCTATCACTAAAAGCTCCTCGGGTATACAATACAAAGTATCTCCTCTACATGATGACAATCCTTCACATCTACATGCATTCACCACACACACATTACAACAAATACATACTAGGCACAACACACATAGAACAAGTCATACACATATCATAAAATAATAAAATGGACAAATCCCTAGTTCCTACATCCTAGAATTCGGAGAACTACTCCATAGAAAAAGAAATACACCCAAGAGACAAAGAAAATAGCAATCTACAACTCAATACTTGAAATAGAAAGAAGAGAATGTTTATCAATGCGATGTCGGTGTCTTTGGGAGAGTCTCCTTGCTCCGATGGTGGATGAATTATCAAGATGAATGGAGATGGTAGCTCTAGGGTTTCTCCCTAAAGGGAGAACCCTTTCCCAAGGAAGGGGGTAGAGCCCCATGTAGGATCTTGAGCGCAAAAACAACATAAGCGCAGTGGAATAAAATCAAGATCCTTTCCAGAAGATTCATGCGAAGGAAACCGTATACTAGTTGTTATGAGAATTATACTTCTGTTGCATAAACACGAACTCCCGACAGCAACTTTTGTACTTGTTGGATCTCATCACGATCAAGTGTTCGCACCTCTTACGGTATCCACACGAACACATTCCGTCCATCTCACGAACTCACAAACTTGGAAAAGAAAATCACCTAAGGTTGTGCTAGCAACCAAAAGGAAGTTTCGACCAAGGAGGAAAAAGGAGAAGAAGAGAGCAAGAGTCAAATTCGAAATTCTATATGAAATTCTCATTTTAAAACCTTTTATATTCATCCAATGAATACCAAAGGTTTTTGCCTCTTGGTCTTCTTTTCATCAATGCT
>JBBUKS010026486.1:0-11325 GCA_038050645.1 Hedychium gardnerianum
ACCGGCGGTTCCAACCCAAAAAAAAACATGTTTTTGAACCCGCGGGCCGAACCGGCGGTCCGCAGATTTTTGCTTCCTGGGTCCGTAACCGGCCCGGCTTCCCCGGCAACCCGAGTCAACAGGCAATCGGCCCGTTGACCCGATTATGAGTCGGGCCGGACCCAGGCCGGACCCAACCCGGGGTTGGGTCTAGTTTCACCCACCACGTCTTTCATACATCTATCGTTATCTTCATTTTTTTTTTTGTTTTATCAACACCGTTAATTTCTTAATCTTATCCACCTCCAAAACATTTTTAAATTTATATTAGTCTTAAAAAAAATGAAAAAAAAATACAATAGAAAAAGTGGAGATAAGAATAATTTAAAAAGAGAGAGGCAAAATCTAAAAGAAAGAGAAAGTTGTCAGGAATAAAACAAACAAATAAATATTTTCTTGCTATAACTATAAACCTTCAATCTCTAATGTCCTTGAGTAAACTATCAACCCTTCCAAATATAATAAAAAGCATATTGTAATATTAAGCATCTTCATTCATTGATCAAGATTAACGAAATTTCAACATCAACGAAATTTACACTATCTTAGTATTATTATATTTTATCTTTAATAGTTACTTTTATTTACTTAGTTTAAAATTTTAAATTAATTACATTTAATTAGTTTTCTTATAATTTATTACATATCACAAATAAATATCATTTTTATTACTTTATTTTATAATTATCATTATTAGAGAAATTTCCATATTTACTACTAAATATGTGTGAGCTAGATTTTAACAAGAGATATCAGCAAATTATACCCACGGAGAGGGTTAGCTTAACATCACGAAAACCACAACAAATCGTCCAAATAAATAAATATATAAATAATACATAATTATACTTAGTGAAATTAGTGTAGAAGATTTTTTTTTTTTACTTAACGTCAAATTATCATTCATAATTTAATTTTCAGTTATAATACATTTATAAAAAAAAATCATTAAATCGTGCACGTAATCACGATATACTAGGTTTTCCATCGTGAGTTTAATTTATCCTAGCGGCCGGTGAAAATTTATATAGGGCCGGATTGGTCATTTCAAGTTCGATATTATCTGATTTATTATTTTTCGCTCCCGAGGCTACGGTACAGTGAAAGAACATCAAATTATCATCAGACACTCGTGATTCAATCCTTATATACGATACATGTGCAGAAAATTTTCCTTTAAATGGTGCATATAATTACAGGATACTAGACTTCTAGATCATTCATCACAAATATTTTTTAATTTATTTTAATAATCCATAAAAAAAATTCGTTCAGCCAGGCCCATTGTTAATATATTACCTGATTCAATATTTTTAGAATAGTATCCTAATTTATTTCTTAATTGATGAGGCAATATAAAAATTAATGCGATTGATATAATGAGTACAATTTGCCAATTTTACCCTTAGTGAATTTGTTTAAAAAAATATTAATTATGTTTTTATAATATTAGAATTGAGAAAAATTGATAAATAGTGATTGAATTAGTGATAAAATATATTTTTTATCACTAAATTTGCGATTGAATTAATGTTTGATCGTTAATTAATAATAAAATATTTTTTCCGTCGCTAAAATAGTGATAGAATATTTTTTCCGTCACTAAAATAGCGATCAAATTTTAATTTGATCACTAATTTTTTCTCCTACTTTTCCAAATTTCTCCCGCTAACCTCTCCTCACCTGGCTCTTCTCCCCCATCTTCCCTCTTTTCTACTAGTTACCCCTCCTCTCCCGTCTCTTCTCTCCCTCTGCCTCTCTCCTCTCCCGTTTGCGGGGCACGCAGGCGAGGTTACGCCCTGGCCGTCGCTAACCTCTCCTCTCCCGTCTCTTCTCTCAATCCCACCATGAGGAGTCACTTGCGAGAGGGAGAGGGAGGAGATGTGGGCTGAGTCATGCAAGCAGAGCAAGCAAAGGTAATAACAATGACGGAGAAGACATGGTGAGCGACGAGGTGCTTGGCGAGCTCCACCAGGGGGCTCAAGTATCCCATGTTGAGCGTCGGAAGCAAGACGACGTGAGACTGGTGCCCTAATTGCACAACACCACCGTTCTCCTCCATGGCGGAAACAAAAGGAATAGGAATGAACTGATAACGGGAAGAGATTGGGAAAGTAAGTGGGGTTTTTGAGCAGCAGCAACATTCCTTGGTGGCTTGAGGCAATGCTGGCAGAGAAGTTCTTCAACTCATGTATGATCCAGCATCTACCTCTCTGCCATTGCCCTCTCCAAGACCCCCTACTTCTTCTACTCCCTCGCTTGCAAGGTATTTGATCGTGCTCCCAAATAGTAGGTGATATGGGGAGGTGTCATGTGGCGGGAAAGTCAATAAAAAAGCGAAAGTGACAATCAAAGAAAGCTAACAATAGCCCCCAGTTCCTGGGACTCCCGGCTATCAACAGCCTCCGGCTCCTGAAACTCCCAACTATCAACAGCAGGAAGTTCGCTCGACACAATAGTGGTGTTGGTATCCTGCTCATCTCTCCACGAGATGATATGTTTCAACTTTTCGTACGGCTCAACTTCCGAGCCTCCAATAATGAAGCTGAATATGAAGCTTTGATAGCTGGACTACAAGCAACCAAACAAGTTGGGACGTCTCGGGTCTTTATTCATTTGGACTCCCAATTAGCGACTCGATAGTTAGAGAGCAACTTTGAGATTTGAAGTGATCGGTTGCGACGATACTCAGAAATATTGAAGAAACTCAAGGCAGACTTTTAAGAAGTCATCATCCGAAAGATTCTCCGCACAGAGAACTAGAAGGTTGATGAGTTAGCCAAAATAACCAGCACTTTGACCACCTGGATTGCAAATAATCTGGTAACTCAAACTTTGCTGATTACTCAAATTGGTCTACTAGTAAACCTCGACACGTCTGCCGACTGGAGAACCCCTATTATCACCTATCTAAAACAGGGGGCTCTGCCTTTTGATTTGAAAACCGCTCGACTACTCAAAAGGAGGGCCCCCTGGTTCATCTTGGTCGGGGATATGTTATATCGTCGATCTTTCTCTCGCCCTCTCCTTAAATATCTCATCCCGGATGACGTCGATTATTTCATGAGAGAGATTCATGAAGGTATTTGCGGGAACCATATCAAAGGATGGACGTTGGCTCGAAAAATATTATTTGTCGGATATTTTTAGCTAACTCTACAGGTGGATACTGCTCAGTTCGTGGCCACCTGTATCCCCTGCCAAAAGCACCAGAATCTCTCTCATCGCCCTTCAAAATTCTTGAAAACCTCTGTTGTATCCTATTTGTTTGACCAATGGGGTATGAATATGGTGAATCCTTTTTTAGTCGAGCCCCGACAGAAGAAGTTTCTCCTGATAGCAATGAATTACTTTTCTAAATGGGTCGAGACTGTCCCGTTGGCTTGAATAATAGAGGAGGCGGTCAAGCTGTTTCTGTGGCAAAACATAGTCTGTCTATTCAGTATACCTCACAAACTTGTCTTCGATAACGGTCGACAGTTTTAGGGTCGTCAACTGAAGGAATGGTATTCGGCAAACCTTCACCTCAGTGGCATACCCATAGAACAACAGATAGGTGGAAGTGGTGAATTGAGAAATAGTCCGTGGGCTTAAAATTAAGTTGCGAGCTGCCCAATATCCTCTAGGCCTATAGGACCACTCATCGAGAAAGTACTAGAATGACTCCTTTCCACTTGGTTTACAGCGGAGAAACGCTCATCCTGATGGAAGTTGGTGAGGAATCCATCAGGAGAGCCACTCATAGACAAGACAACGAAGATCTTCAGCTCAACATTCTCGACTTAATTACCAAAACTCGAGAAAAAGGCGCTACTTGACTCATTGCATATCGGCAAAGAATGCGCCAGAATTACAACAAACAAGTTATTCCCCGCTCCTTTCAAGTCGAAGATTTAGTATGGAAGAAGGTCAAGCCCGTGGGGGACGTCAACAAGTTTGAGCCATAGTGGAGAGGGTCATTCCGGGTGATCCACAGATTGAGCTTAGGGTCATATTATTTGCAGGACTCGAAGGGCAAGAACCTCGACTGCCCGTGGAGTGCCAACTATTTGTGGCCATATCGGGTGATCAACAAGTTTGTAGCCATATCATTCCTAAAAGATTTTTTTCGTATCCTTGAAATTCCTTTTCTGAGTATTTTCTTCAACATATGCATTTTCTCTGTTAAAAATAAAAAATACCTCTTTTTCGTCAGATTGCAGAGGCTATCACAAAAACTCCCTTGATTGTGGCATAGTCAGGGTCGAGATCCATGTGGCTGCGATATCAACCTCCTCTTTGCCCAAGAATCGAGCATATATCGTATCACCCCATCCTTTTCAGGGCCCAATTTTCCTTGACTGTGGCATAGTTAGGGTCGAGATCCATGCGACTGCAATTTCAACCTCCTCTTTGCCCAAGAGTCAAGCATATATCGTATCGCCCAGTCCTTTTCTAGGTCCAAACTCCTCTGACTATGGCATAGTCGGGGTCAAGATCCAGATGACTGTGATATCAACCTCTTCTTTGTCCAAGAGTCGAGCATATATTATATCGCCTCATCCTTTTCAGAGCCCAAACTCCCCTGACTGTGGCATAGTCAGGGTCGAGATTCATGTGACTGCGATATCAACCTCCTCTTTGCCCAAGAGTCGAGCATATATCGTATCGTCCTATTTTTTTTAGGGCCCAAACTCCCCAGATTGTGGCATAGTCGGGGTTGAGATCCTTGCAGCTGCGATATCAACCTTCTTTTTGCCTAAGAGTCGAGCATATATCGTATCGTCCCATCCTTTTCAAGTCCCAAATTCCCCCGACTGTGGCATTGTCGAGGTTGAGATCCATGCGGCTGCGATATCAACCTTCTCTTTGCCTAAGAGTCGAGCATATATTATATCGTCCTATTTTTTTCAGGGCCCAAACTCCCCCAACTGTGGCATAGTCGAGGTCGAGATTCATGTGACTGCAATATCAACCTTCTCTTTGCCCAAGAGTCGAGCATATATCGTATCGCCTCATCCTTTTCAGGACCAAAATTTCTCCGACTATGACATAGGTGGGGTCGAGATTCATGCGGCGATGATATCAACAAAATAAAAGTTCATTACATTGAATGAGCCCAACAAAATGGGAGTTCATTACATAGCATTACATGTTGTCAAGTTAAATCGGTCATGTCTTCGGCGGGGAGGTGGTCCGACTGATGGGAGGAAGAGGTGCGCTAGCCGACAGATGCCCACCATCCTGTAGCGTTAGGAGGGTGACGTTTATTCCATGTTGTTAAGACTGAAGGAATTTATATATCTCCATAATATTATGATATTGTCCACTTTAGGCCCCCTCATGGTTTTGCTCTTGGGCTCTACCTAAAATGCCTTATACCAATCGAGATGTCTTTCCCTTATAAACTCATGATCTTTCTCATGTGTTTTTAATGTGGGACTTTGTTTGCAACCTTGCAACCCCAACAATCCCCCCTCAAACGAAGGACCACATGACCCCCCTCGTCCGATCCTCGACCCGCCAGTACTTCATGCACCTCGGTCCACCCGACCTATTAGGACTTCCTTGCCTAGCCGCAATTATGACTTCTCTGCCCGGTGTCTGATCCTCTTGATCCGGATATGGGAGCCCCTACTTCCTTTGTTTGAGGTCAATATTCTGCTCACATGGCTCGATTAGATTATAGCTCTTGTGCACAGTCAGCGGTTAGACCTTCTGACAGTCTGGGCTTTGATACAAATTGTTAAGACCGAAGGAATTTAGATATCTCCACAATGGTATTATATTATCCACTTTGGACCTAGGCCCTCATGATTTTGCTCTTGGGCTCTACCCAAAAGGTCTCATACCAATGAAATGTCTTTCCCTTCTAAGCTCATGATATTTCTCATGTGTTTTCAATATGGGACTTTGTTTGCAACTTTGCAACCCCAACACATGTTACACCATCCGGACAAGGTGGAGAGCGATCAAGTCATAAAATTCCTCCGAATGTAGGAATTTCCTCTTCTTGGCGGCCCAGCGTGCGTCCTCTTCGGTGTGATACTCTTGGAGTCGGGACACCGCACTCTCCAGATGGCCCTGCAGGATCTCTAGTTTAGTTTGCGACTCGGACTAAGATGCCTCTAACGTCGTTGCTTCGGCCTTAGCAGCCTCTGTCGCAGCGCGAGCAACTTCTAGTTCTTGTAGTCGGGCCTCCGCCAAAGCCCAAATCAACTCAGAGTCCTTCTTGACAGACTCCAAAGTTGCCTACAAGAAAATCTCAGCTTCAATCTTGACCACCATCTCAGAATGGAGGGTTTCCACCTCCTACAGTTGAGCTTCTGCCAATGTTTTGGTTGACTCGACTGCGACTCAGGTAGCCCCCAGCTCCACATTGAGCAACCCAAGCTTCCTCTGGCTAGCCACCAAGTCGGCCTGGGTCACGGTCACCTGGGTCTGAGCTGTCTCCAGGTTCTTTGCTTGGGTCTCTACTGCGGTCCTCATCACCGCCACTTTTCTCCACAGCTCCCTCCTCTCCAACCTCAGGGCCTCAATATTGACTTCGAGAGCATCCACCCGACACTTCTCCGTGCTTAGGTCATGTGCTGCCTGAATTTTCTTCACGGTCATATCCGCGAGTGCTCTCTTCACTCGAGTAAGTTCCGCCTGAGCAGTGGCGGGATCATCATTCAAGTTCTTCAAATAGGCGATTTCCGCCCCAGCTTCGTCTAACTCCGCCTGAAGGGCGGTCAAAAGATCTCTGGATGAAGCTTGGGCAAGTTGCACCTCCAACTCTGCCATCCAAGCAAGCATTTCCCGTCGTCCCTACCACAACTACTAAAACGCTTGTCGAACACCACCAGCCTTGATATATGGTCAGCCCCCATCAGCAGTAGATCCTCTGCCAGCGCCCTAAAGGACATGCCTCCAGCCGTATCCTCTCCAAACATCCATCTAACCGCTACTGGACCATAAAAGAGACAGATCCACCTGACACTCCTCAGAAGCTTCTTGCCCTTGAGGCATCTTCTCAGCCATAGAAGCGAGTTATTTGCCCTCTCGACGACCCGGAGAGAGGAGGCTGGGAGGGGGTGAGACATGCTACCTCGGAGGCGTGGGTGATCCCTTCCTGTAGGTGAAGTCGAGGTCCTGCCTTCGAAGGGGAGCGTTAAAGCCTATAAAAGTCTTAGATCGCCCTCAGTTGAGTAGTTTTCTGACTTAGCAGGCGAAGCGGGGAGCTGGATCGGTAAGGGTGAAGGACCGCTGTCAGTTCAGGTCCTGGCGTGGAAATCCCTCGGGTCCACGAGGGAAGTCGGGGTATGAGCCCATGATAGTGAAATCGAAACTGGGCCCGACGGGGGAGACGACAAATCTGTAGGACCCAATAGGGATTGACGTCTCTTCCTTGTTATTCTCCGGGGGACCCTCGACTCCTCCGATGACACTGACTCTACCCCAGATGGGGGTACGGTTGGCGGTACTACAGTCGTAGGGGAGGCCACCCCTATCAGGGCCTATGCAGGGGCACGTGATGTCCCCTCTTGAAGACGCACGTTCTCCTCAGTCAAATCCACAATCTCGACCAGACGCGTTTCCATGTCATCCGCCATCAGCTTGGTCACCTTGTTCAAAGACACTTGCAACATGGTGTCAGCTATAGCAAAAGAAAAACCTTCAGTTAGATATCAAAAACATCTAAGGTATAAAATCTTACTGAATGAAGCCTGAAGGGGAGTCAGGATGGGGCTCAGGCCAAACAGAGGAAGCAGCCCCTCCTCGAGCAGTGAGTTGTTGTTGAACTTCAAGTCTTTTATCTTCTCGGAAGAGTTGAAATAGCCTCGTTCTAGATGATGATTCTTCAAGGTGGGTGGCTCGGACAACTGGAGATGCCAGCAAGTTAGCCAAGATACAGAGCTAGGGGGCCTTACGAAGAAGAATTAGGGTTTCCACCCCTTGTGTGAAGATGGGAGACCCTTCAGGAGGTTGATCCCAATTTTAGTAGAAAAAAAACTCTATCATCCATTTTCTTCGGGTAAAAAGAAGTAGTGGACAACTTAGGGATAGGGAAATACGGTACAACTTTGGGTGTATCAGTTGATGGTCGGTTGAAATCCCGTAAGTGGTTCTTAATTTATCTAAAGCCCCACCAATGAAATTATACTTTACAAATTTGTACCATGGAGACAAAGAAGGTTAGACAACCATTTTTATGTAACTATGTCAAGCAATGGATGCTAACAAGGGGGTAGAGAAGATGGTTAGAGCGAAAAACTTACAGAAGGAAGCAGACCAAAAATGCTCAGAGACGAAGAAGATGTAGGCTACAAGCATAGAAAGAAAAATCACACGATAAGGACAAGGGTTACCCATTGTCGACCTATATATACTGCGTTCGCTCAACTATGACCGTTAGATACCTGTCATCACCGAGACAGGATGGAATTGTCAGCCCTCAGATCAAGCGTCGAAGTAAAGCCAAATCTTTGTAATCATTATGATCTCGGCGACACTTCGTTTGCCTCAAAAATAATCATGTCACATTAATGCGACACAACCTTAGATACATGCTGACGCACCCCCCGACTGGAGATCAAGGCAGATTAAGCATGACGTGAGTTCAAAAAGCATGGCGTGCATGATTGCATTTAAAATTCCAAATCACACATTTAAAAGCACAATCTCAAGTCAAGTCTGAAGAATTATCACGTGAATACAACAGTCGGTCCTGATTGACCATACAATAGTCCAGTCAGTCGGACTTGCACCTCTTTCGACTAAACTTGAAGGGGAGGCATGTGATACGAGGAGGTGTCATGTGGCGAGAAAGTCAATAAAAAGGCAAAGGTGACAGTCAAAGAAAGCTATCAACAGTCCCCGATTCCTGGAACTCCCGGCTATCAACAATCCCCGCCTTCTTGAACTCCCCGCTACTAACAACCCCCAGCTCCTATGACTCTCGGCTACCAACAGCCCCCGACTCTTGGAACTCCCAACTACCAACAGTCCCTGGCTCCTGGGACTCCCAGCTACTTGAATACTACTACGCTCATAAAACCCTCTGCATCTCTCAGAACAGATAACCGTTGCTCCAGAAGAATGCAAATAATGTGAGTGTTACTCCGCGGAGGACCCAGGGAACACAGTCATTTACTCCAATTAAATAAGTGAATAAATGGGGTAACGTGGTTGGAAATATCGAAACACGCGGGAAACGTGAAAAAGTCCACACGACCCTATAAAAGGTCGTATGCTCCCACAGACATAGATATGTGCACACATGCACATCTAAAAACCCTAGATATTGATCATCTTCCTCATTCTACCTCAACTGACTTGAGCGTCAGAGTGACTATGCCGGGGAGACCTCTGGCTGTCATTCTAACCGTTCCTTTCTAGCTTCTCTCAGGTGGACGTACATGAGCCCCTCTCCAGTGGCTCACTTGTTAGCGTTCCTAAGTAGGATCAACAGATAAAAAAATTGTAACTTTGTTTTCAATCGGTTTCTTTTAGGAAAAACAGGTGAAGGAGCTTTTGCGAAACAAAGACGGAGCTCCGAGAGTGCGAGTACCTTCCACTTTTGAGCTAACAGATTGAAATTAAAAAATCGGTTAGATTAATTCAAAAATTCAGATTTTTTTAATACAAGTTAATTCTATTCGATATCAAATTTAAAATTTAAGATATGAATTTATATGATTAAACTGAACCACAAGTCAAGATTTTATTAGTCCCGAATCATGACTAAAAAAATATTTAACTCGATCGATGAATTTAGTCATCCATTATCAGTCAATATTGATATAAAACCTCAGTCGATTGATGATAAAAAAAATTAATTATTTTAATTTTTGATTGAATTAATCGATTTTTATCGGTTTTGGTTTGTTTGATTTTTAAGGAAATTTCAGTAAGTTTGGTTAGTTCAAAAAAGTAGGATTTGTTCCATTTCTTCCATTTCATTTTAATTAGTTCGATTATTAAACGATTACTCATTTTTTACTAGGAAGAGATGTCGAACAAGTTGTCGCTAATTAAATGGCATAGAAACACTACCAAAAATGTTGACGAGAACTTTCCCTTTGATCTTCTTAACAAATGTAATTAAAATTTTAAAACTTATCTAATATATTATTGATAAGCTCACTTAAGAAATATCGAGTTTAGCGATCGAAATTTTGATTGCTAATTAGTCGCTAATTGTCATTAACGATTGAACTTATTGATCACTAATTACTTGGCCGTGAACCAAATTTAACGATGAAAATTTGATTTCCGTTTCTAATTAGCGAAGGAATTGTTAATGGATAATATTATTCTCCGGTTTTCATCTTTACAATGTAATATACATCTCTATATATTTGCATCATCTAAGCTAAAATAAGAATGATAATCATATAAACTAAAATAAGAAGGAAAATCAATGACAATAATTACATCATTTAAGCCTGTACAATTTTAACAGCTTACACAATTTTAGCCTAAATCTACTCTAATTATTGATACACTAACACCACCACCCCTCCTCAAACTCAAGGTGGAATAGCAGAGACCAACTTGAGTTTGCGAAGTAAAAGGTTAAACCGTCCAGGAAGATGAACTTTAGTGAAAAGATTAGTAGTCTGGTCCTTAGAAGAAACAAAAATAAGTAGTTAAGTGCCACGTTGGAAATGTTGTCGAACAAAATGATAGTCATTCTCAATGTGTTTGGTTCGTTCATGAAAGACATCATTAAGAGCAATTTGAATGACACTACGATTGTCACAACGCAAAATAGTAAGAGAGGAGTGTGTAACACCCATATCTTCAAGTAACCAATGGAGCCAAAGAAATTCAGAAGTAGAGTCTGCAAGAGCTCGATATTCAGATTATGTGCTAGATCGAGATGTGACTGTTTGCTTCTTACTGCGCCATGAAATGAGTGAGTCTCCCAAAAAAAATAGTAGCCAGTTATAGAGTGACGATTAGTAGGATCACCAGCCCAATTAATGTCAGAATACCTTAAGGTGGGCTTACATGCGATTTAATGACTTGCGATACCGAAACCCGTTAAGTGATCTAACTTAAGTTATTGGGTTTCGGGTTATTGGATGTGGACCCCATATGTGTATAACTCTTTAGCCTAATCTGTTATCATCTATGGGCTGATAACGGATTGGTTGCCTATATAAGGGGAGGTCCCCAAGGGTTTAGGACATCTTCTTGAGAAATCTCTTGGTTCCCCAATAGACCAAGAGAATTCGGCACCGTCAACCCTAAGCCCCTTGGAAGATCTTCCCCTTTGCTTCCGATTCTTCTTCTTCTTTTTCTTCCTAAGGGGATCTC
>JBBUKS010026497.1:0-11324 GCA_038050645.1 Hedychium gardnerianum
ATATTTATTGTCTATTTTAAATAAATTTTGTATGCAAACATGACTTTGCATTCTATACCTATCTGCCAAAACAACAATAAAGTAAAAGAACATTTCTTTGATTTCTTGTACAACCCAATCACATAAAGCAAAGATCAATCTATTCTTTTATTATCTCATGTTATATTCTTCCTAAACAAGAGCACTTGGACCTTAGATTTACTACACTGCCTCAGAAGCTGGCTTTTCCTAAAGTTTGAAACTTGGAGCCTTACGTGGTTAATTAGGCATGCGTGCCGTGAGATCGGATGTCCCTTTGAGCCCTTGGATGCCTCCCCAGCCATAAGCACATAGCAAGGCTACAAGCTCAAAATAGTGTCAAAGCTTTGAATCTCATTAATCTTGAGGTCAGATATTACCTTGTTTTGAGCCATCTCTGCTTCTATTCCAAGCCCTCCAGCATCTGCGTGTATGGCAGCAGCGATCGCCACACAGATGATTACGCCTTCGGCTCTAGCTGAGGTGGCAAAGTTTAGGATTCAATGTTGAAGTAGAGAAGATAGGATGAAAAGAATGCAAACTTAGTGATGATTCTAGTTATGTTTTTAATTAGTTCATTTGCTTATTTTAGTTCCTTTTACTGTGTGTTGTCGACACTATTATAAAATCCTAAACCTTCCTTCCATGGGGAAGAGGGGAAGGAATGGTATCACCATTCCCATGAAGAATAATAGTGTGAACCTTATGGCTCTGAGTTTAATTTTGTCAGAAGACAGCATAACTGCCGTGGACATACTGAGACAGTATTACACCAGTGAAGCCCTGTGGAGCCAATTTTCAATTGCCATAGGCATTATCACAAGTATTTAATCAACAAAGATTTCACTGTTTGTCGAGATTATTCTCACAAAATTAAATCACAATTCACACAAAGAAGATTATGTGATATAGGACGAGAAATCCATGTGACAGCCAAATTGTGGCGCTGAGGGATTACCGGTCAATTCATTGACAATATATGACTACATTCGCAAGGACATTAATAATGGGAGATTTTGTTGTTGCCTAACACTAAACTTATGGGGTGCTCTTGATCTCCAGCTATCAGAACTTTAAACAAAGGACAGATCAGATAATCTCTTGTCAAAGCTGCAAAACTAGTATTCTTGATCATGACTATTCAAATGCATTACTCAATCAAAGGCAGTTGATCACTTCACTGGTAGCCCCAAGAAGCTTCCCAGTCAGTTTTAAAGTGCCTTCAGAGATGATGGTGTCTAAATAAGAATGCAAATATCCTGCTATTGAGGTGGAGATCATTTATAAAATAGGGTCATTGGTTGATGACTTGATTCCTTAACATTAAGAATATCTCTGGTCAACTCTTTTGCTACCTAATGTGCCCTTGTGCTGGATTCTGATGCAATCTAGGCATTGGATGCTGACATTTGTTTATTTCCCCTTGATCCTCAATTAGTTTAAGCAAGCAAAAGTGTTTCTTCTGGCCGTTCACATGCAAAACTATGAATCACTTCAGAAAGTAGAACAAATACACTTTAGAATAAACCTGAAGTTTAACATTCAATTCAACTTTACATAAATAGGCATAAACTTGAAACATAATATTGCCAGTTCAATCAAAACTCAGTTTTATATTAAAAAAATGAAGTGGACTTTCCTACTATCTAGGCTCCAACACAGAGATTGAAACATCATTTTCAGAAAATTTCATTAGGATTCCCTTGCTTCCGCCGGCGTTCTCCCCCCTTGGAGGGCCATTTGATTCACTGGTTGTATTACGGTTACTGAGAAATGCTGGTGCTGAAGGAATAGGAAGGCCGACAAAGTGGCTATTGAGCATAAGAACAACATTGGCCATGGTGGGTCTTTGAATTGGATCTTCTTGCACGCATAGTAATCCTATATGTATGCACCTTAATATTTGCTGAGTTTGACATTGTTCGACTAGACCTCGATCAATCGCTTGCAGAGCACTTCCTTGGCTCCAATGGCGCCAAACCATCTAGAGTGTGATGATAACATGAATAATTAAGAACTTTAGTTCATTTGAATAAAATATGTATCAAATTTCTATCACTCAATCAAGGGTAGGATTAATACTTACATGCGTAACAAGTTCAATTGGGTGTTCAGATCCTCGATAACCACTATTCTTTTGACCTGTTAGGATCTCCAAGATTAGTACACCATAGCTATACACATCTGATTTAACTGAGAAAAGTCCGTGAATGGCGTATTCTGGTGCCATGTATCCACTGTCATTTACAAAAAAAAAAACATTGAGATTTTCTCTATTCTTGATACTTTTTGTTCATTTGAAGTGTTTAGAGTCGATTGACAATGAGCAAATAAAGTGCTTGCATACAATGTTCCGGCAATTTTGTTAGTGTTTCCTTGAGTCTCATCTACACCAAAAAGCTTTGCAAGACCGAAGTCTGAAATTTTGGGGTTCATATTTGTATCTAATAAGATATTACTTGTTTTTAGGTCCCGATGAATGATCTTCAGTGGTGAATCTTCATGAAGATAAAGAAGTCCTCGACTGATGCCCTCTATGATCTTAAACCTTCTTTCCCAGTTCAACTGCACTCTCTTTGAATTATCTGCATCATCCACTTATAACGTCTGGTTACTAGTTTTGATGAATATGGTGTGCAATAGAGGACAAAATGATTTAAGCATAATATGGGATGCAAAACAACTATAATCTTATATCATTGTATATAGCATAATCGATCTCAGAACATATATTGGAGAATGGAATTGAACTAGTTCACTATTATGTATTAGAATAGCAAACTACTAGATGGCCATGAATTGAGGATGTTGTTATGAAAAAACAGACTGTGGGACTGAAAGTATACCAAACAAAAACTTGTCAAGACTTGTATTAGCAAGGTAATTGTAAACAAGCAGTTTCTCCTCTGATTCTAGACAACAGCCCAACAGCCTCACAAGGTTTCTGTGCCTAAGTTTGGCAACCAGAAACACTTGATTTTTCAACTCAACTAGTCCTTGTCCTGAGCTTTTTGAAAGTCTTTTTACAGCTATATGCTCTCCATTCTCCAGTGTTCCCTGTTTTCAAGTACCACCAGAATTATTACTCATTTATAAAATGGAAGAGTCTCCGCTATTACACAAAGCATTCAGTCTTAGGACTAACCTTATAAACAGGCCCAAATCCTCCTTCTCCTAGTTTATTTCTATTAGAGAAGTCGTCGGTAGCTATCCTAATAGTCTCCAGATCAAATAATAGAGATTCTGCACCTTGATTTTTATGGCCTGTTCAAAAGATTGTAGTAAACAATAAGCCTGTACATATGCTCAAACACCATATGATAATAGTTCAGTAGCCATACTGATTTTTGCTGCAAGTAGTTTCCGCCTTGGTTTTGTCTCTTCTGTTCTTCGACGCCAAATAGACATGGCACAAAGGAATAATAATAATGCAGCAATAGGGATGCCAATAAATAGAATTTTTCTTCCAGTGCTGTTACCTTTTTCCCAGCAAACATGGAAAAAAGATACAAATTTCATTGGATGTCGAAAAGAAATTGTAACATGGAATAAAGGAAATTTCTGATTTGATTTATCTTGCAAAAGGGAAAAAGCTATGGACCTACCAACTGCTAACCGCTAACGCTCAGAGTTGGTAATAATTTTCAAGGCACTTACCAGCTAAATTAATATGGTATTGACTTAGCGTTGATTGACACTCTCATTATTTAAAGTTGGCTTGAGGTGCCAAATATTTTAAATTATTGATTTAAAAAAAAATTAATAATCAATATAACACAACCACAACTTTTTTCTCATCTAGCATAGTTTTTTCTCGTAACTTCTTTTGAAAAAATCTCAGTACTTCTAGAGCCCGCTGACTTTTCAATTTCCGCGTTTTCTGACTTTTTCTATGTCCAATGACTGTTCTCTAAAAAAATATATTTCCAATTGTCCCCCTACAAGATTTGTAAATAGACATCAAATACTTCAACTAATCTAAGCAGATGACCAATAAATCTCTCTTGTTCACAATTGGTTTAGTTGCATGATGCATTTCCCTTTTTTTTATATGAAAAAACATGATAATATTCTTCATCTGCATGTTTTGTAAGAAACCCTACACGTAATTTACTAGATTAGCATGGCAAACCGACTTCAATTAATTATACAAAGACTAATTCACTAAATATGATAAAAGAAATCCGAACGCACCTCCACTTGCCTCTTTTGGGCGGTAATCGTTGGAACTCGGAGACGGCGGTAGCGGCGCTTGCGGAGGCAGAGTCCCGACGCTGGAAAGATTAAAGAAAGGGTACGACTCGAACCGAAGGAAACAACTCTGCGAATACACTTTGCCCCCTTGTTTTGAATCGCAACATCTGGGAATCGACTTCACCATTTCTCGGAGACACGAGTAGCAATCTTCCGGCAGTAAGTCCCTGGTGCATTGCACCAGCCCGTACAGCCTCTGAAAGGTCGATATCTTCACCGTTCCGGCAGCGAAGATCCTCGGTGAGTTGAACGCTTGCACTGTGAGCGATACCATGAGGCTCTCGATTATGCTGTCGCCGATTCCATTAGGGAAGGTGGCGTTGGAAGGGTTCCACGCCCAGTATTGGAAGCCAGTGTCGGCGACGGAGAAGAATCTCTCGTCGGAGTAGCGCAGGAGACAGTCGTCGTAGCATGCAGATGGTGGACCTGGTGCCATTGGGGCACTGGTTGATGATTTCTACCACAGCGGAGGCGAGACAGGTCTGGCAGGAGGAGGTGGAGACGTCACCGCGGCAGAGGGCGAGGCCAGTGACTCGGAAGGGTGGCTCAGAACCGAGTGTTGCGTTGAGGAAGCCGGCGGCGGCTGTTGAAGGGGAGGAGAGGGACGCGAGGAGGAGGTCGAGATTGGAGCGGAAACTGGTATTAATTGTGTAGTTGGTATCAGTAGGACAGTAGTTCCAAAGAAGGGAAGAAGTAATGGTTTGAGGAAGGGGGAAAAGGAGGAGAAACAAGGAGAGGAAGAAGAAGAAGATAGAGCCGGCCATTTTTGTTCTGTTTTGGCGAATTACTGATTAAGGAAAAGAACAGCAGTAGTCTTTTACGGGAGGTCTGTTGAGGTTTGCATTCTCTGATGCTTACAATTTCGATGAGCTACTAGCTGTTGCCTTGGTGCCGAAACTAAATCCATCAGATTTCCCAATTAGTCAAAGACCTTCCCGGTCCAATGCAACAGTTGACTAATCAAAACCAATATTTCTTGGGCAGACCGTTGACTAAGTCTACCCGATACAGACACTGCAACACGCAAAATTGGCAAGCTGCAGCATCGTCAATTGATAATTAAAAAAATGATTAATCGTATCAAATAACATTCAATCTGAAATTATATCATAAAATTCTGTTTTATCGATCATCAATATAAATAAAAAAATATAAATAAAAACTTATCCAGATATTTAATATTTTTAAATTTATTTCTCACTAAAGTGCAACTAAAATTCAAATATTAAATCTTTTAATTATTCATTAAAAATTTAATCATTATATTATTATCCTAAAAATAATTTAAAAGATCTAATCTCTATAACATCGTCAATTGATGAATTTACTGGAGTTGGTCGTGGCTTATCAATTTAATCCAGATTTATAGGAAATTCTACTGACATATATATCCTTTGTAATCACGCAACACTCTTTTTTATATCTATTTTTATTTAAATGCATAAAGTGATATTCTATAATAAGATATATTGTTTATAGAAGCCCTCTTTATGTGATTGCCTATAGAAACTCACTCGAGAGGACACTTGGGAGGAGAGATTTGGCTGTTTGCATAATTTTTTCTCAGCTTCTTGCAGCAGCATAATCAAGTTGCCAGACTATTAGACAACGCATAAATCAGATAATCTCTCGTCAATCATGATTAATCAAGTTTATAACTAAATCAAAGTCAGTTAGTTACCCGATTGATGCCCGCAAAAAGCGAAGCTACAAAAAAATATAAACAATTTCTCGCCGTTAAGAATGGACTTGGCCGACTTTTTCGCTATCTGAATTGTTCTTGCACTGCATTCTGTTGCAATCTAGCTAGGCATTTGGATTCTGACGTTAGAAGAAATATAAACCTTAACATTCTGTTAAACTAATATTTAGACAAACTAGAAACTTACTATAAGCAATTCATAGACAATATATGACTACGTCTGTGACGACATTAGTAAAGGGAAATTTTGTTGATGCCTAGCACTTGATCATTGCAGTATGATCAAGCTGTCAGAACTATAAACAAAGGACAAATCAGATAATCTCTTGCTGAAAAATTAGAATTCTTGATCATCATTAATCAAGTACATTACTCAATCAAAGGCAGTTAATCACTTTCACTGATAGCCGCAACAACATTAATCAAGTGCATTACTTAATCAATTCACTGACAGCCATAACAAGCTTTCCAGTGAGTTTCAAAGTGGCTTCTCCTTCTTCAGGGATGACTGTGTTGAGATCAGACTGCAAATATAGTCGACTCCTTTGACGCAGAGATCATTTATAACAAACGGTCGTTCCTTCTTATTGGTTGATTCTGTAACATTAGGTATATCTTTGGTCGACTATTTCGCTACCTGATGTGTCCTTGTGCTGGATTCTGTTGCAATATAGACATGGATGCTTACTTTTTTTTTTTTTTTTTCACTTTGATCCTCATAGTTTAACCAAGCAAAATAGTTTCTTCTGGCCCTTTATATGCAAAACTATGAATCATTTCAGAAAGTAGATCAAATACAAATTAGAGTAAACATGAAGCTTAACTGATATTCAGTTAAACTTTAAATAAATAGGGATAAACTTGAAACATAATAATATTGGCAGTTCAATCAAAACTCAGTTTTATTAAAAAAATATATATATTGAAGGGGACTTTCCTATTATCTAGGCTCCAATTCAGAGATTGATATATCATTTTCAAAAAAAATCATTAGAATTCCCTTGATCTGTCTGAAGTCCTCTCTCCTTGGAATGCCATTTGATTCATTGGTCGTATTACGATTACTGAGAAATACTGGTGCTGAAGTAGGACGACCAACAAAGTGGTTGTTGAGCATAAGAACAACATTGGCCATAGTTGGCCTGTTAATTTGGTCTTCTCGCACACAGAGTAACCCTATATGTATGCCTCTTAGTATTTCTTGAGTTTGACATTGTTCAATTAGATCCTGATCAATTGTTTATAGTGTCAGATATTTTCTCACTATTTGATGAGCTTATCCTTATTTTGTAACACACAGATTTATGTCATTATGGAACAAATTTATTAAATGAACTAATTAAGGTTAATTATAAGTTTGTATTTTTGGATGTTGATTTACTGAAGTAAAAAAGTAAAATCATCATCTTAACGGTCTTTCCAGGGCGACCCACACTCTCTGAAAGACGAAAAATTACGGGTGCATTTGTTCTAGTACAACAACCCTTTGTATGAGGGAGATCAAACATCTAGTGAGACATTTTGTCCTCGCTGAAAATTAACTTCAAGACATATTAGAACAACTATCCATATAAATATTAATTGTGTTAGTCCCCACGGGATGGATTGATGGCTAGTGCATAAGATGTTGCCACAATGAAGTCTGAGGGTCAAATCCTGGCTAGTAGCCAGGTTCTTGCCCTCTCTCATGCACTGGTCACTGTTTGGGCTAGCTAGACTAGTCTCCGTGATTTATCTCCTCCGTGTTGGTCTTGAAACGGATTGGCGGAGGCGTTGGGAACGAGCGTTTCGCCTTTTACCACAATTAACTATGTCAATCCGTGGAGTCTATTGATGTAGATTTATATGTATAGAACCTATTAACCCATTCCGTTATTATTGGTGGGATAATATAAGAACTGAGTTCATTACTATATATATAATTCTTTACATTCCCAGTTGCATACAATTTGGATGAGCTACCAGCTGTTGCATTAGCCGCAAGACTAACCCCATCAGATTTTCCAATCCGTCCAAGACCTGCCGGTCCAATGCAACAGCGATCGATGTTCTGTTATTTTCTATTGGAAAAACAAAACCTAAAGGTATTTTAGCTTTAGGAGAAGACTGTCGACTCTGTCTACCCGATTCAGATACCGCAAGATTGGCAAGCTGCAACATCGCCTATTGATGAATTTGTTGAAGTCGGCCGTGGCTTATCAATTTGAACTAGATTTTTAGGAAATCCCACGAACATAAATATCCATTATAATCACACAACACTTCTTTTGATATCTATTTTGATTTAAATACATAAAGTGAAACCCTCTTTATGTGTGATTCCCTATAGAAACTCTCTCGTTAGGACACTGGTGAGGAGAGATCTGGTTTTTTGCATACCTTTTCTCAGCTTCTTGCAGCAGCATCAAGCTTACTAGCGAGTTATCCCGCCCGCCTGGAGGCACAGATCTTCCATCAAATAGATTTATATCAAGCTTTCCAAATCACTTTTTTTTTATTTGACCTGTTTAATTCCGATCGAAACTGGTTCAATGTCAGCTGAAATTATTTCAATATCAGTCAAAATTATTATAACTTTATTAAAAAAATTCTAAACTATTTTAAAACTGCTCCAGGATTGCTGGTACTTAAATATGGGTCAAAAGTACTTAAAGTTATCATACTTCTTGAATTTACATAATGAACAAAATTTGAGATTAGACTGAATAGAATAGTAATTATCCTGTCGGCTACCAGAACGAGGATTTGTGGATAACAAGAAGAGAAATCAAAAGACAAAAGACAAAATCATTGTCTTTTAATTTTTTTCCCCTAAAAAAATATAGATGATGATATAGTAGGGGATAGAACTCAATGGCGTAAAAGGATCCATATAGCCGACTCCACATAGTGGGATAAGACTCGGTTGTTGTTGTTGTTGTATTAGAGGATGATCCTCAAACAATTAAATAAGACGCTTAAATAGATAAACTCTACTCATAAATATCAGAAATATCCAAAATACCCTAAATATCATAAAAATAAAATTATTAAAAATAATAAAAAAGATGTTCGACAACTCAGAAAAGGTATTAAATAGTATTTTTCAAACTCGAAACTTTGGCAGTTACGGGTTCTATGCGGTAACAAATGTAGATTTTTGAAACAGCTACGCGTGAGCACAAACAAAGTCTAAATTCGATATTCGAGTCAAAAGTCATGACCCGTTGAATATTAGATCCTACTACGTCGGTCATGTATAATCATCTATCTCAGGATTAATTAAGTTATAAGATCTAGATATTTAATATAAAAAAATACTTGAATTAGAATGAGTCAAATGTTAATTAAAATTGCTTTATTATTAATCAAATTTAATTAAAATTGCTCCAAGATTGATTAAATCGGTTTAAACACTAGTTAAAATTGATCAATGTTGACCCAATTTAGAGCAGTTTTGATAACATTTAAAGCAATTTTAACCAACATTGGGATAATTTTGTAGCGTAGGGGAGAAATCTCCGGATGCAACATTCGAAAAGAGATCGTAGAGAAAGCATAAAAAGAAAGGGATTCACCAACAAAGAGGAGTCGCCTCTAGGTTTAAACAAAAATAAATTTTATTCAAATCAAAACCAAACTCAATATGTTTTTACAAGAGCACTAACCCTTATTTAAATAGCTTAAGAAATTAGAAAAAGTCGTAACAGAAAAAAAAACTAATCCTAAAAAAAAAATCTAAACTGAGTTTTAGAAAAGACAACTAAATTTTAAAAAATAAGAGATAAAATTTAAACTAACTTTTAGAAAAGAAAATTAATCCTGAAAATTTTAAACATATAAAAGACCAATTCTAAAGTTTTTGTGGTCATTAGAAAGCTGATTCTTTCTCGTCCAGACTCCGAATAGAGCGCAATCACGTCAGGAGTCCACGGATTGGTCATCTTCCTTGTTGATATAATCGATCGGCCCAAAAGGAGGCTGATAGCCTCGTTTTCTTATTAGCACAGTTCGAAGAGGAACATAGGCATATCGGAGGATATAAATTAGTTGTACTGCTGGATGCTTCTGCATCAGACGTCCCGAGTTGAAAAGAACTCATTCTCGAGTTTAAGATAATGTCTTCAAGATCCAAAGTCCTCAATTGTTTGTAAATCAAAAGTCGTCTCGTAAGTGGTAGAATGGGAGGAAGATCCTCTAACATTAACTCGGTCAAATCTCTAGACAGTTGTTGTAATTCTGGTGAAACATGCATTGCATCCTTAAATAATTCGTCATCTGAAATCTCACGAATGATCAAAATCTCATAGTCATCACCATAAAGTACCTTGTCATATACTAGCTTGCTAGTTGACTTGGTCTTGTCTTCATCGTAAATTGGATCACCGACTATTTTGATCTTGTTGTCCATATTTTTCTCAAGAAATTTTTTATCTAAATTAAAATAAAAGAACTTACGACTTTTAAGATCTCGGACACTACGATCACAATGTGAGGCTTTCTCAGTCGGAACCTGCCTGTCACAATCTTGACCACGTTCCTCATGATCTTTAAGATCTTGCACCGCTAGACGCTGGAATAACTTTGTGACTTGTCTCTATAGATCTTCGATGAGCTAGTACGGTATACTTCGATCGAGACTTCCTCAGCCGGAATCTGTCTTTCACTACCATGATCACGACCACAATGATCATCCATAGATCTAAGGCTCTGATATCAACTGACGCAGGAGAGAAATCTTCATATGCGACGTTCGAAAGAGGTTGCATAGAAAACATAGGAAGAAGGAGATTCGCCAACAAAGAGGAGTCGCCTCTAGATTTAAATGAAAATAAATTTTATTCAAATCAAAACCAAACTCAATATATTTTTACAAGAGCATTAACCCTTGTTTAAATAACCTAAGAAATTAGAAAAAGTCGTAACAAAAAAAAAAAAAAACTAATCATAAAAAAAGATAAAATATAAACTAAGTTTGAGAAAAGAAGACTAATTCTTAAAAAATAAGAGATAAAATATAAACTAACTTTTAGAAAAGAAAATAAATCCTAAAAATTTAAAACAAATAAAAGAAAAGGTTAAAAAAGATAAATTCTAGAGTTTTTGTGGATATTAGAAAGTCGATTCCTTCTCGTCCAGACTCCGAATAGAGCGCAACTGCGTCAGGAGTCCACAGATTGATCATCTTCCTTTTTGGTAGTCTCGATTAACCCAAAAGGAGGCTGATAGCTTCATTTTCTTCTTGTTACAGCTCGAAAAGGAACATAAGTATATCGGAAGACTTAAATTGATTGTACTACTGAATGCTCCTGCATCATTTTGACAAACATTGAAATAATTTTAATCAATGTTAAAATAATTTTGATCGAAC
>JBBUKS010026508.1:0-11322 GCA_038050645.1 Hedychium gardnerianum
CTTGATGGATGAGCTAGCTCATACTAGGCAGTGCACACTCGATGACCTATTTTCAGTTTATGTTATTTTTTTTGTTTTCCTCATTAGGATGTTCGGTTTTCTTTTCTGTGTCGATAATGGATTGTCTTGTTAGATGGTTAGGTTAATTCCTTTATGGGTTGGCTGCATATTCAGATCCCTTGGATATTTATTTACCATTATGATGTGCATACCGGGTTCTTATTTGATTTGTTCGAAATGCATGACTTTGGGGTTGAGTTATTTAAATTTTACGAGATTTCGGCGGTTTTGTTGCATGCTTACTTTTTGTTTAGTGGACAAAAGATAAAAAGGGTATGAAGTTGTAGGATGTTTTATCTGGGTTCTACAATATTTAAAAAAAAAAAAATCCAGAATGCATATGAACACCCATTAAAGAACTAGAAGATTCTTAAACACTACAAGAAAATCCTTATTCAACAATACTCAACAGATAACGATTTTATGCCAAAATTATTATTTTTTACCATTTTACAACGGTTTTAACAAAAATCGTTGTTTCTGAGTATTTTTTTAATCAAAGACAACAGTTTGTGAAAAATCATTGTCTATGAGAGGTTGTTTTGGCAGCTACGACAACGGTTTTTGCAAACCGTTGTCTATATATGAGTGTTTTTTTTGGGACTACGACAACAAATTTTGAGTATTTTTGGGGCTACGACAATAATTTTTGAAAACCGTTGTCTATGAGTGTTTTTTTGGGCTACGACAACGGTTTTTGAAAATCGTTATCTTTTTGCAAAAATCTAATTCCTCTATTCTCTTCTAACGCAAGTATCTCAAGCAAATTTCATCTCTTCCACGCCAACCTTGGACTCCGCCAATGATCCCTCTTCCTCTCTTCCTCCACCAATGCCGGCGACTCCACCTCCTTCCTCGCCACTGCCGGCCGTTCATCTCTTCTCCATCCCTCTCCTCAAGGCTTCACCACATCCCTTCCTCATCACCTCTTCCTCACGCCAACACAAAGAGACACCCGACGCCAAACTCCCGACACCACCTTCCATCTATCCTTCTTCTCTATTTCCAGTCATCTCTACTCTTTGGGTTACAAGAGAGAGATCCGACTACTTTATCTCCACCTCCTCTTTGGGTTAGAAGAGGAGATCCGACCACTTTGTCATCCTACAACTGTTCATTGTCGCCGGCAGCCCCCTCTCCTCTTCGGGTTAGAAGAGGAAAGTTCTGTTCATTTCATTCACTTTCGGACAACAACTATTCTCCTCTTCGGATTAGAAGAGGAAGGCAGCCGGCGATTCCACGGCCACCTATCGGAGTCCCTGTCCTCCATCGTCAAGGGGAATACAACGCGCGTCCATTCTCATTCTCAGGTTCGGCGGCGATACTTTCTGCCATTGTGATTGTACTTTGTAGGTTAGGGTTTCTTCCCCTCCTCCTATTTTGGATTTGATCATCGTACCTTAGAGCCCTACCACTCCTTTCCCGTGTATGTGTAACGTCTTTGGTTTTCTCATCTCGTTAGTTTTGTAAGTTCAATGGTCCTGACTTTGCTGGTTTTCTTGGGTTTTTTTGTTTCCCGAACTAACAGATGTTGCATGAAGGATTCAGGATTTAATATATTCCGTATTCTTATGTGCAAATTTAGGGGTAAAGAAACTTTCTGGGAACAAATACTTGGTTGACAATATTTGACTCTGCTAACCATTATTCAGCTAAGAATTTGTCATATGTTTCCTTTTCTTTAGTCGTCATTGCTGCACAAAGATCATGCATTGCAATTTGATGGATAAAAATGTTCACTTTTGCTATCTATAGTGTATGCTGTTCGATGTGCAGATAGCTAATTTTTTTTTTTTACTTTCTTTCTTAGATTCACATATTTACTTTTTGAGTAACTGGTGGGTGTGCTACTGCTAGGTTTATGTTACTTTGATGATATGCTATTATCATGTGAACTCAAAAGTGAGAGTTCTATCTGAAATTTGTATGGTTTTTTGCCTTCTACTTTTAGACAAAGTAGTTAACAATTACTAACTTGTTTAGTTGAAGTACTGGTTATTGTTGTCCTTATCTTTGGGTTCTTCCAACGGTTCCATGTGTAGGTTACTCCATGCAGTAATGCTGTAGTTATTGCTGAAAATTTGATCATGCTTTGAGTTTATGATCTACCTATTGTTGTTGGTTGGCTGGATTTTAATATTATTATACTTAACAAAAGAGGACCTAATGCACGGGATTCCCATCATTTATGGTATGGGAATGGTTGTTTTCCTAGCCTTATCCTTGCATAACAATGAAGACACTTGTAATCTAAATCTTATGAAATGAAATGTTTAGAATGAAAAATCATGTAATTCCAATTTTATAGGTATTTTTCCATGGAAAGAATTGATTCATAGGTTAGAGATGATGGCATCTAAGCGAATTTTGAAGGAACTGAAGGATTTACAAAATGATCCTCCTGTCTCATGCAGTGCAGGTACAACAGACTGGAGTCTTTCATATACACGTTCATTTTTGTTGATTTGTAGATGCTAAGTTATCTAGAAAGGACTAGGCCTTTTTCTGTTTTATATACACATGAGGCTAGAATATGTGTAACCGTGTCTAGTTTTTTTTCTAATGGATTAGTTAGTAGAATGCTCCTTACAATCATCAACCAGTTAGGTAAGTTTTTTCATTGTAATATGATTCTATGACTAATTTCTATGAAATACACCAATTGTACTTCAAAATCATATATGTTACTAGTTATAATCTTCTTTAGCTTGCTCTTGTAATCTTTCGATACGCTTCATGAAAACAATCAACATTTTCTGATCTTCACTTGGTCACATAGGTCTTGATAATTTAGAGAACCTACGGAGGCTCGCTGAGTAATTCCAGAAACAAGCACCTCCTGCTGCTCCTGCTGCTAAACGTGGAGAAGATGATGATGATGATGATGTCCCAGAGCTTGTGCTTGGAGAGACATTTGAATAGGTTGCAGAGGAGAAACAAGCTTCATAGATTGGATCTTTCAACAAGTTTGCACTCTGTTTTTTATGTTATAATTTCTAAGTCTATTGCAATTTGTGATTGGATCCCTTCCAGGCACCTAGATCACCTTGGTCCAGAACACTTATACCTGTATCACAGAGTTAATACAATAAGTATATAATATTAAACACAAAATGATTTGACAGTCTTTGGACTGTCTGGTTTTGACTTTTGGATTTTTAGTGAAATCCTATGTTAGACCGATGCCTACTATTATCTCTCGGGGAACGCATCCTCACTCATTCCTCTCAGGAGAGTTTACCTTTTTGCCAAATACCCGATCCTCCAGACTTGTTTAGACTTTTGCTTAGCATCAGATTTTGACCTTTGAGACTTCTCGCTAGACATCTGGTCCTCGACCCATCTAGACTTTTGCCTGGTGTTCTCAACCCTCAGGGCTTCTCTCCTAGTGTCCTCGACCCCTAAAACTTCTGCCTGACGTCCTTGATTTGCCAAGACTTCTACCCAGTTTACCAGGACTTTCTTGCCCAGTCCAATCGACCAGAACTTCCTTGCCCAATCTACTCGTCCAGGACTTCTTTGCCTAGTCCACTTGACAAGGACTTCTTTGCCCAATCCACTGGACCAAGACTTCTTTGTCTCAACTAGGAATTTCCTGCACACTTAGTCAAGTTCATTAGAACAACAATAAGTCTTAACTTTGAACCTTTGTCAACATTAAAATCAGGTTCAATTATCTGGTGCTCCTAGCACCAACAATCTCCCCTTTTTTGATTTATGACAACTTGATTCAAAGTTAAGAAAAAACTATAAAACATTAAGTAATCAAACACACTTACAAAAGCTCCCCCTTAACTTAACCTCTCCCCCTGAAGTTAATGTCCTTGAGGTTTTTGAAAATACTTAAATTTATCGAAACTTTTAGCCTATTCTCTCCCCTTTGACATACATCAAAAACCAACAGGGAGTATAAACCACTACCAAATAGTTAGGAAAAAATATTTCCATGCAACTGTAAGTATGTGGAACTATTTTAAAATAATAGTTAAGTGCAAAACACATAGAAATTTTCAAATACATAGAATGTTTTAAAAACCTTAATTTTCAAGCACAAAAAAAACTCAAAGTTGTTAAGCGAAAAGAAAAATTTTGAAGTTTAAATGCTAAGTTTTTCAAATGGACTTCAAAAAATATGTGAAGTGAGAAACATGAATTTTCCAAATAGAGTTGTCAAGGTAGAGTTTTCAAAGGAATTTTAAGCATACTATTTTTAAAGTAAAGAATTTTCAAACATGCTCCACTGAATTAAAACTCTCTCTCTAAAAATTTTAAAAGCATATTTTGAAAATTTACATATTTTGAAAAAAAATCATTTTTAAAAACATTTTACTTTAACTTTTAACTTGAAAATGTTTCCCCTTTGACATATATCAAAAAACCTTTATTAGAGGAAAAAATAGGCATTTTTTAGAAAAACAAAATGCATAATTTTTGAAAAAACCTTTTCAAAATAGGCATTATTTGAAAAATGTTTCAAAACATTTTTTTTTAATGAATAGACATTTTTAGGCAGACACTTTAAGAATAATACCTGAATTAGTACTTAAAATATTTAAAAAATATTTTCTGAATACTTGAAAATACTAGTTTCAGTAGAAAAAATATATTATCATTTTCAAGATGTTTGAAAGTAAGAATAAATTTTTCAAACCATAAATCAAGCTTAATTACACTAAGAAAATACAATATTTAAGCAATATTGATTGTGTCCTTATAGTCCAAGCATGCATGTTAATCTTTTGACTTTTATAATTTTTAATTAAGTTTGAGTTGATTAAGTTAGCATTTTAATTTAATTTTGGATTAATTAATTTGAATTTTTAGATTAATTAGAGTTTTTTTTAAATTAAGTTTGGATTATTTAAATTTAAGTTATTAATTGAATTTGGATTTAAGTTGTAATTATCGAGTAAGCTTAATTATTTAAGTTAGAATTATTAGGTTTAATTATTTAAGTTAGAAATAAATTTAAATTGATTAGTTTTTTTTTCATTAATTGAGTCAATTAAGTTAATTAAGTTAAAATTAAATTAATTAAGTTATTAATTAAATTTAAGTTGAATAAGTTAATTAATTTTAAATTAATGTATTTAAATTGTTAAATATGGTAATAAATAAATAAATAATGGGTGTTAATCGAGGAATAAGCTTATAGAATTTTTTGAGAATTTTTAGGAATTTTTCTAGATTTAATCGAAGCTCATATGATGAGTTCGAGGGAATATAAATAATAATCTTTTTGAAAGCCTATTTGAAATATCAATTAAGTAGGAGTTTATTATTTTAATTAACCCAAGTTGAATTATATAAACCTAAGTTTTAATTTCCTAACATATTCATTCCTTCTTCTCCTCTCTCCCAAATTCAGCCAACACCTTCTTCCCCCAATCCACCGTCGTCGACCCTCCTGTTTCCCCCTCTTCTCCCGACAAAGCCTGGACGATCTCTTCATCTTCGCTCCGGTGCCCTCTCATTCTTTGAGCAACAGCCGTCGCCGCTGCCCCATTGCCGCTGGCCAGGCATCGCCGCCTTTCTCTAGACGCATCACCACTGCATTCTTCCTTCTTCTCACTCACCTCACACAGCTCTTCTTCCCCGATCAGATCCACAAGAGCAAAGGCTAGATCTTCACCGGCGCACAAGAAGAAGCTCCTCTTTCGCCTCCACCTTCAACCGCCGGCGATTTGGCCATCTCCACCTTGCTCTCTCCTCTTCATATTTGGATAGGAGAAGCTTCTGTCGGCCCTTGTCTTCTTCTTCTCCTAATTGAGAGAGGATGAACCGGCCACAACTTCTTCCACCAAAGCTCTCGGGATCCCGGAGTTTCTCCACAAGTTGTTAATCTTGATCGAGAATGAAGCTTCTTCATCATCATCATCAATCGTCCCTAGTGGGAGCACTTAGATTCGAGGATCCTCCACTAGACCTCTCAAGCTACCAGATTCGGGAGCCATCATCCCATTTGCTCCGGCCAAGATTAGCCAACCAGGGCTGCTTGATACTATTTCGGCCATCTCAGTTTCGTCAGCAACCGTTTCTGGGGAGGAATCAATTGGGTAACAAGTTTCTCTACTTTATGATGAAGTCCAGTAATTAGTGGATAGCTGGTTTTAGTTGTGTTGGCATTAGAGAATTAATACCTAAATGAGGTTGTTATGTATGGATATAATTTCTAAGGTTTCATGTAGTTAAATTGTTCTTGCTTAGTTACATCTTGAAGTTTTTGGCTTGAACTATGGGATTGATTCAAATAGTGGTGGATTCGGTTTGGACGGAGATGTGTGTTCTTGTATGATTATAGTTTAGAATTTTGAATGATACCTATAATCTTGGATTGTATTGATGAAGCTAATGTAATTGACCTTTTTGGATATCGTCTTCGTAGGATTGTGTAGTGGAAGAAGCTTATGGGTTCTTGTACCATGTATTTGGATGTGAGATGAATGGGGTTGGGTTAATCCAATTAGGGTTTCTTAATTGGGTTAGGTTTTGGTTTGGTTATGTGATTTATGAAATCACTATGTTGTAATTGGGTGTTCCCTGGTGCAGGACTTTGATTCAAGACAAATGTTTCAACTTGTGGACTTTCAGCACGATCTACTTTGGATGCGAATACTTCTAACCTTGTCTCCAGTAGTTTATTTACCTTAGTGCATGTTCCGATACCATGGTTAGTGATTGAATTTACCTTAACTCCAGTTATATTTCTACATGAGTTTGATACATATCTACTTGTACTTTGAGTTGATAAGATAACATCCATGCAGTCTCTTTTATTTTCATATTCTATAGTGTGTGCACGGGTGTGGTGTGCATAATAGAAACATGATTATAATTGAGTAATCATGTAGATACTAAACATGCATGTGGCGTGTTCATATGTTAGTTTCAGTTTATTTATGTCATGTAGTTGTGTACGCGTGTGCGACGTATACATTGGATAATGTAGGATATGATATATTATTCATGATTTGTAGTTATGGACACGTGTGTGACGTGTACCAATAATGATGTAGCATTTATTGCATGTTCTTGATTGTGTGGTGGACACGTGTGTGGTGTGTACCCTAGATATTGTAGCATGTATCGTATATGTATGATTGTAGGTGTAAACATGTGTGTGACATGTATTCTAGGTGATGTATCATGTTAGTGACTATCATGTCTGATTTGTAGTTATAAACATCCGTGTGGCATGCATTATGATTAGTATGTCTTGATGGATGTAGTTGTGTACAATACATAGATAGACATGTATGGTGATAGGATTTGTTGTATCCTACTCATCATGGTGTCGCATGTATTAATGTGCATAAATTATATATGTTTTTATGCATTGTTTGACGCACATCTTCTTACATTTCATTGACATGATCTATATTATCACACCTCATTTTATTATGTACTCCATATCGTTCGGAGATCTACTCTTTGCATGTTTTCATTTACAGGATGTGTTTTGGAGTAAAATAGAACTTTTACGGAGAGCAAAGCAGAGCAGCCAGGAAAAATCCTAGCCATGCCTCCCAAGCACGACCAAGGCACAAGTCGTGCCTCTCTAGGCACAAGCATGCCTCAAATGCAAATGAAGCTTAAGTCCTAGCAGTGTCTATTAGACACAGTCATGTGACTTATATGAAGGAGGCCAAGGCACGTCCGTGTCTCATAGACATGGTCGTGTGTCAATCCTGGGCATACTTGAAACATGGTCGTGTCTCACAGACACGACCATGTCTCACTTGTAGTGCAACCTCAACTTTGAGTTGTTCCTCATAGACACGGTCATGCCTCCACCCATCAAAGCCACACAGTCGTGTGCTAGAAGAGACATGGGTCATGGCCCATGCTTATAAAAGGGGGGTTTTGCCCATTTCTCAAAGAAGGTGGTTCTCCCCTTTTAGGGAGAACACTAGGTCCATCCACACTTCATCTTCTAGAGATTTATCCAGCGATCCGAGGTGAATTTCTCTGATCCATCATCATCCAAGCAAGGAGAGCACTCCCAAAGACCAAGATAACATCCGGCTAAGCATTCCTTCCCTCTTTCTTCTAGACTAGGACATGAATGCTTCTTTCTATGTCTTTGTGCTTTCATTCCTTGCCTATGGAGTAGATCTCTTGTATTCTAGAGTTAGGGAGTAACTATGATGTGATTGATGATGTATGAACTATAGATATACAAATTTTCCATTTCTATGAGATGTTACCTCTTATGCTATATGTATTGTATCTTGTGCATATTTGATGAAATGTGTATATGACTAATGCATGTAGATTTAGGGTTTTTTTTTCTATGTTAAGGTTACTACTAGACTGGATAATCGAGAGATCTTTAGTAACAAAGGATTATGATTCAACCAAACATTTGTGCCCTTAGTGACAGAGAGCACCTGACACTTATTCCACTTTCTAGAGTTAAAAGACCTTGACATGGGAATTTATCATAGTTTATAAGAGTAATGTTGAGATTTAGGAGATGATCATATTATAGGGACATTATCTAACATCATAGTGAAACCAAAATCCTAGAATAGCTCCCTAAACCAACCTTCACAATTCACTTCCCTCTCACTTGGACCTAGACCTCACAACTCTCTCTCTCTCTGAAACTCTTTCTCATACTTATATCTCTTAAGTTCACAAGTTCACAAATTCGATTAGTCTAGGTAACTTCCTTCATGAAATCACTAGTGCCTTAATCCATAATCCCTATGGATACGATAATCTTTTATATTACTAACGACGTTGTCGTGCACTTGTGGCTACGTAACATCTATGCTATCGATCAGGGCTTCCTTCGGGTGTGAGCTAGTCATAGCATCATAGTTGCATGTATGTTATCGATCAGGGCTCCCTTCGAGTGTGAGCTAGTCGCAGCATCTCGGTTCCATGTATGCTATTGATCAGGGCTCCCTTCGGATGTGAGCTAGTCGTAGCATCGTGGTTGCATGTATGCTATCGATCAGGGCTCCCTTCGTGTGTGAGTCAGTCATAGCAACACGATTGCATGTATGCTATTGAATAGGGCTTCCTTCGGGTGTAGGTTAGTCGTAGCATCGCGGTTGCATGTATGCTATCGATCAGGGCTCTCTTCGGGTGTGAGGTAGTCATAGCATCACGGTTGCATGTAGGCTATCGATTAGGGCTCTCTTCGAATGTGAGCTAGTCGTAGACATGCTATTACTTGGTATACCTATCCCAGATAGAGATTTTTATACCCTTGGTTGTCCACGAGGTCATACATGGTAGAGAGTTTCTCTCGCAGCACGTAGCTAGATAGCTACCTCCTATCTGCCCACGAGGCCATTTGTGGTAGAGAGTTTCTCCTATAGAGAGGGACCCTGACATTTCAGACTGCCCACGAGTACTCATGGTAGAGCGTTTCTCCCGCAGTCCATAGCTAACGAGCTAGGTGTCTTGGTCATCTGTATACCCTGTGGTGGAGCATTGCCCCTACATACGAGATCTAATACTATTACTTGCACTAGTATAAGCATATGAAATGTTGTACCCATATTGATTTATTCTGTTACTAGTAATAGTACATGCATGTGAGATGCTATACTCATTATGATTATTACTGGCACTACTCATGATACTATGTGTAGCTAAGTAGGGTGTTTGTGTAGTAGAAGCATATATGTCTATTCTTCCATTTTGGTGAGTGTTTACATTTGAGACTGTTTACCTTTAAATCTCTTTATACCTGCATAGATCAGGCACTATCTTCTAATATCCGCTGAATATTTCTTTTTTACTCACCACCCCTACTTCCCATTATTATTTCCAGGTTAGCAGGTATATGTTGATTGGGTCACTTGGAGGATTTCTGTCTGCGCTACCCATTCACATAAGGCTTTAGTTTAAATCTATTTCATTTCAATTTGTTTTTGCTTCCGCATTTATTTATTGTACTGGCATTGTAATAATTAAGTCGTATCTAGACTTTATGTTTTCTCTGTTATGTACTTAGTGTCTTAAGCAGGGCCAGCTCATAGTTATGTTTTTCGATTTTATGGTCGAGTAGACCTTATATTTTCTTACTCTATTTGGTTTATACTATCTATTCTGCAAGGTTGTGTTAAGATATAAGTTTTGTAGACTCGTACCATATTGTATCTATGATTGTCACAAGGGACTATCGTTTGTATTTACGGGCATGTGTACTTCCAAGGAGTGATAAGATTAATTAATTAGCTTATTTAATTAGATTAGATTAATTAGTTTAGATCAATTAGGTTAATTAAATAGATTAAGTAAAATTCAATTAGGTTGACTTAGTTTGATTGGATTAGATTAATTAACTAAGGTAGAATTAGGTTAGGTTAATCAAACTAGTTTTATTGACCTTAACATCTTACCCATTTCTACACTATTAATTAGGGTATCTTATAGTTGTAGTGAGATAGTTAACAATTTGTTTGAATTTTTGAAGAGGGTTGTTTGATTTTGTATTAGATTCAAACTTAGCTTTGGGTCCTACAAGATGATGTTTTAATCATAAGCTTCTAGGTTGTGGTGAATCACAATGGATATCATTAAAAAAACCACATGCCTAAGAAAAAGCTTTCACCAAAACAATCAACCCACAGAACTTGAAACTAAGTTTTGGTCTAACTAGCTCATGTCTAACTAGAGTAGCTTCAGCTAGATCCACTAAGTTGATTTCACCAGGTAGAACACATATGATTCAACCTATACATGCTTTCAACAGAGTTTTCTTAGCTTACTATCAACTCAATCCTTTCCGATGCTAAGTTTTCAAAATCAATCAAACCTTTAACGATTCCAAATTAAGTAAGAAAAGTAAACTAAGCATGCAAAGAAAAGCAATAAATCAATCAAACATGTATCTCAAGAAAAAAATTGTATTTCTATTGGATCCCCTTAGGTCATAGCCTCGATAAGATTTATCTAGGTAATGAATTTGACCCATGGGTATCCAATATTGGTTTGACCCAACTTGATTACACAAACTTGTTTTAGGGACCCATACTTGGACTTGGTTTTTAGCATTTCGATTTAGAATTGACATGTATGATTTAAATCGGGTCTTAGATTTATATTTGATTCCTAATTGATTGTATATGACCCTTTGTTTCCCAAGTATCATATCAAGACACTTGGAACCCGAGGTAAACCGTTCCAATGATTGTCTAAGTTCTTTGACTTGAACTTTCAAAGTGGAATTTTCTTCCTCAAGTTGTTGGACTTGATTTGAAGTTCCACTTTGAACTAATTCAATCAAAGAACTTGAGCTAG
>JBBUKS010026519.1:0-11321 GCA_038050645.1 Hedychium gardnerianum
TCTCTACTTATGTAATTATGAATGTATTGAAATATTCTCTAGTCGTCGAATTGATGAGTTTGGACATCATCGATTTTGTGAGACTGACATGTGTTATACTCCTTGGTTTATCTAAGTAGTCATTCCTCACTTGCTAGAGACATTAAGATATCGAAAGTAAAACATGGATGCTAGTTAAAGGTAACTAGTTCATTGGAGTGACCTGTCATGAGACTTCATATGGGTCTGTACATATATGGATATGTTAATGAAAATTTCATTGCATCTTAAGTGCAAATTTCTTTCAACTTGATGTATTCAAGTCATCTTAGTCATGGAGACTTATATTTTAACATCTTAAGCAAGCATCTCCTTGGACGTGTGGACCTGAGATAATTGGGTATAAGTTCAAAGTGTCCAAAGGTGTTTGGATAGCCCATAGAGGATTCACTGCTCCTTGCAAGGAGACGTATATCCTATGACCACTTGTCAATATTGTTACTCAAAGTCTTTGGCTAAAGCAATACATATCAAGAGTATGGTACTCTTAGACACATGTCTGAGTAATTTAAATCCACAGGACGAGGAAGTATAACTTGGTTTAGGTGTGACATAGTCAGCCTAGTGGCGACTGATATATAGACCATGTCCTAAATCAAGTCGGTATAAACGAGTAAAAGGAATGAAGCACAACTCACTGTAGCTCCTGAAAGGTTCAAAACCTGTTCTAGAATCAATTATAATTTTTCGATTAATTGGGATTCATGATATACTACTAGATGTCACTCACCAACATAAATCGAAAATCTACAAGGTCACATATACTACGAGTTTATCCGAGAGATATAAAATAAGTTTGAGAATTGGATTCTCAGATCGATAGAGACCGAGTCTGGTTGGACTAGATGAAGGGCAAATTTGGAAAAGGTTTGGCATAACGGAAGCGTAGATGGACCACGTCTTTTGAAGATAAGTTGGACATTTTTTGATTTAATTATAAATCAAATTTGTTTAGTTTTAATTAAAAGGGGTTTGGTTATTGAATCAAGTTGGTTTGATTTTTGAATCAATATGGTTTGGATTTAAACCAAACTTAAGACTAATGGATATGATATTGGGTTAGTAGATACGGGTTTGAACTTGGTCTTCAAACCCGTTAGGAGATCTATATATATATAGATATGGGTAGAAGAAAAAAATAAGACAAGTGAATCTAAAACCTAATTATTAAGTTTTGGTTTTATTTTTTTCCTCTTCTCTTCTCCTAGCCGTCGCCGCCCAAGAGGAATCTGCCGGTGCCACCACCCAACTCCAACGTGACCAAGCAAACGTTGCTATCCAGTGAAGAAACTCACATTGTTGCTGAAGTTCACGTTGTTGCCGAAATTGCTGGTGTGAACGTTGCTGATTGGAACGCGAACTGTTCAGGTTCTCAAAGTTGCTATGTTCTCAACGTTGCTGTTTTCTTAATGCTGTTGACCAATTGGAGCAAAGCAACTCACGTTCCTTGGTTTGCTTGGTGTTGTTGACCAATTGGAGCAAAGCAACTCACGTTGCTTGGTCTTGTTGACAAATTGGAATGTGAACAAGCCTCCAATCTTCAAACGTTGCTGATCTTCAAACATTGTTGATCTCCAAACGTTGTTGATCTCCAAACGTTGGTCGTCCAATTGTGGCAAGGAGGTTGCTCCAATCAGCAAACGTTGCTGGTTGTGGTTGGTCAACGTGAAGAGCAAAGGTTGCTCCAAACGGACAGCAAGCTTCCTCCAACGTTGAACATCAAACGTTGTTGTGAACAAGCTTCCAACGCTGACCAAAATGTTGCTGTGAACAACAAACGTTGGTGATTGGTCCATCATGTGAACAACGCCTTATTGCTCCAGCCAAGGACCTGCTATCCCCTTTTGGGCAGCGAGGTTCTTGCCTCCAAACAGCAGCTGTCATTTACTTCCCTTAGTGCCGCCGGGTTACCTTGTGCCACCGGGTATCAAGTCAAGATGTGATCCTTCTCTCAGATCGTTTCGTCTTCAACCTTCGGCTAGTACCGAAGCAGAGATATGACTCGTGACTTAGCGAAGTCACCTTGAAGAAGACTCAACGTGGATACGAGTAGAGGCAAGCCTCGTTAGACTTGCTCGTTGATTTCGGATGAGACTAGTCTTGCGAGGCTAGCAAACGCTCTCTACAAGGTTCGATAATGAACTCGCAGGTATAATTTAATTGTCATAAAATTTTATATTATGGTTATGTGCATTGTTATATCTTGCATGCGTGTGATGTGTGTGTTGTAATAAATTAGATTTATTATTTATCTTCCACTGTGCATTTGTGAAACATATCCAACGCACGCATCATACAAAGCCCCCCCAACATAAATGGATTTGGATATGATATCTGGGCACCTCCACCATTCGGATTTGGAAGCTTTGGCCTTTGAAAATCAAGGGTTGAAAATTTTTCATGATGGATATAGAGCAATGTTTTTCTCTAATTGAGGGATTTGAAGCTCAGAGGGATAGCAAAGGAAAACTCCTTAAGAGGAATAAATGAACCGATGAACAAATCAAGAAATCGGAGACAAATGACAAGGTAACCAAATTTAAGATAATTTGTTGCCTAATAATGTTTTGTGCAAGATAGGTATATATCAAGATGTTAAGGAGCTATGAAGCAAGTTGGCCAAGTTTCATTAAGATCCAACCTCAATGCAAAGTAAAAAAAAAATCCAAAGAGGGAGATTCATTGGATCAAGAACTTGAGGATCTGGAGGTTGAGAGATGCTCAACATTTGAGGAGGATATTGAAGAAGCATCCATCTCAAAGATTGAGGGGGAGCATAGGTCATTGACATTGGAACAAGAAGAATTCTCAACATCTGGAGCCAATGAAGAAGAGCGTTCTACCTCTACAAGTCAAGGAGGCACAAATCGTGAAGGTATGTCAACTTCGTGCATTAAAAATAAAAATCATATCATTTTCTTTGAGTGTAGGGAGAAAGGACACTATAAGAGCAAGTGTCCAAGTTTGATCAAGAAGAAAGCCAAGGTGGCACCCAAGATGAAGGAGAAGCTAAAAGAAGTCGAATCCTTAATGCGCAAGGGCAAGGAGCACATTGCGTATTTTTTTGTAATAAAAGAGACATTATCAGAATCAACGTCCAAGGGGGAGGAATCCGACCAAGAACCAAGGAGGAAGCCCAAATCAAGAGGGAGCCTCCAAGAGCAAAATTAAGGTATCATTAGTTAATGGTAACTTCATATCATGATAGAGAATATGTTAGAAATAATTTTTATGATTTTAATACTTTTTATCATGAAAATAGGAAGCATGATAATTCTAAGAATAATTATAAGTCACATCATACTAGAAATAAATTTTATCATCTTGGAGCTAATCACTATGAAAATAGAATGCTTCATAAACATGGTGCAAAGTCTAGGATGTTTAATGGTAGACCTCAAAAGTCAAGGATGAGAACAATCTAGGCAAAAATCCTAAGGAAACTAAATATATGTCTAGAAAAAGGGAAAACCAAAGAAATCATGAAAAATCAAAGGTTGAGGATCTAAGGATTGAAATTCAAGTCTTATGATCAAGACTTGATAAATTAGAGAAAACCCTAAAGAAAATGACAAATAATGTCAAAGGGTCCAAAAAGCAAAACCTAAGTTTAGGAAGACAAGAGTCATCTAAGGGCAAGAAGTGTTTGAGATACAAACCTAAGTCCAAGGAAATCATGGCTTCCCATCATAGAGTTCCATATAACTATGGAACTAACTCTAGGTGTAGGAGTCAAACCAAGATTACAAGGGAAGTTATCACTAGAGTTGACCTAGAGAAGACTAGCATGACTAAGACTCCTAAGAAGCCTAGAAAAGTCATCAAGATGATATCTAGGGAAGTTATCCCTAGTGAGTACCTAGTACCCAAAGAGTACCAATAGGTTTTGGATTCCTAAGAGTATGTTCGCTATACTCTAGATAAGTATAGGGTATGTCAACCCTAATTGGATGGGTAGTTAATCCAACTATTGTGAAGTTGGCATTTTCAAGGTATTGTAATATCTTGAAAATGAAAAGTTAATTTTTAATCTTCATGAAAGTAAAGTGTGCCAATAGAATTTGAGGTATTGAGATTAATCAAATTGACACAAATAGGATAGGATTCAAAGGAATGTCAGGTTGGGATTTTGGCATTTTCTAGGAAGATGAGGGCAACTTAGATAAATTTTTGACTTAGCGATTAGGTTATTAAAACTTAGATGGAAAATCTAGGTATTTTTCTCTGTGTTATTATTGTCATGCTTTGTGTGCTCTATCATATGTCATGACATCATGTTGTTCATTTATTTTGACATGATAAAATAGTGTTAGCTTTTGATACATGCCATGTCACACAAGCATCATGTGAATATGATGAATTTTCTTTTGAAAATACTCATTTGATGTATGCCATAATCATTATGCATTGTTTTAAATTCCTAAATTCTTAAATTAAGGACAAAAGCATAAATCGACATCCTAGCTAGGATGATCAAAGATAAAAATATCTAGATAGAGATTCATATCCCTTAGATTATGAAAAACTTATTTTACATCTCACAAGACCATAGGATGACTTGTATGTGTTTTTGAGACACATTAGATATAAGGGAGATGTTAGGAGGATAAACAAAACTCAAGATGTTGATTTAGTGCATCCTTTTGAGTTTTAGTTTCATCAAACAAATAATCATGTGAAGTCCAATCTTGGGAAAAACTAATGTACAAATCATGTGCATTTAGGCCATAGATTATGGTTGGAAATTATTTTTGAAAATCATTTCAAAATCATTTTAAAAAACCTTGGTAAAGTCTATTTGTTGATAGAAATCACCATTGATTATTTGGATACAAAGTTAGAGTGAATCATTAAAACTTTCAATGGTTTCTAATTTTGTATCATTCTTTGAAAATGGGATTATTTTCATAGAAATCTATTTTCCCCTGATAGATATGACATAAATAATTTTTATGTGAAATTTCATGATTTTTTGATAATCATAAAATTAATTATGCATTGCTGAAATTTAGTCTGAAAATTGAAATGCAGTGTTTCAGAGTATCAGTCGACTAATGTAGAGTATCAATTGACTGATGTTTGTGTTTTCACTAAAATAGGATATTTAAGTCATTTAAGCTCACCATTAGGTATCTTAACTATTCTTAACCCAATGAAATGCCTAGATATGTATTTAAGGGTAATTTTCTTGATGAAATGAAAAAAGAATGGTTAAAAGAGACTAACTTGGAGTTAAGGAGGAGTTTTAGATTCAAGATTGAATCTTTGATCTCATGACTTTAATTTTAAAATTTTCTAAAGGTTTAGGAACTCCAAATCATTGTTGGTGCAATGATAGAAGTTGGATCATGCTTTGAGGGGGAGGTTCTCCTTAAAGACATGAATTGAGAGATTTGAAGGATAATGGTTGAAGATGGAGCATGATTTAAGGGGGAGTTCCACCTTAACGACATGATTTGGGTTGAATGCTCTAGGATGAGCATTGGTTGAAAGGTGTATGCTCAAGGATGAGAATTTGAAGACAATGGAAGGTTGGGAACCTTCATTTTGATATTTTGAAGGATATTGGTTGAATGCTCAAGGTTGAGCATTAGAAACAATGAAAGGTATAAGACTTTCATTATGATGTTTTGGAGGTTAAAGAGGAGTGAATCTCAAGGGGAGAATTTTGATGTGTGCCAAAGGGGGAGAATGTAGGGTTCAAGTTAGGAAACTCTCATTTATGCTTTGGCATGGGATGAAGAAGAGAGTTGGGCTAATATGAGTTAGCCTAACTAACTTAAACATATTGTCAAACATAAAAAAAGGGGGAGATTGTTGGTGCAATCATCCTCGGGTCAAGGTTGACCAAGTTGACTAAGCTTGGGTTAACTTGAGCTTGAATTTAAATGTTTGACAATATGTGAGAGTGAAGTAAAATAGATCAAGGGACGACCAAACACTTGGTAAAGGAAAGTCCTAATTGAGGTTAGGCAAGAAGAAATACCTAGTTGGACTAGGTAGTGGAAGACCTACCTGGAGGTTAGGCAAACAGAAAGCCTTAGCGGGGCTAAGCGGTTGAAGACCTAGTTGGCAACTGGTTACTAAAAGTCTGAGCGAGGCTAGGTGATGAAAGAGGTAGTTGAAAACTAGGTAATGGAAGTCCTAGCAGGGTTAGACAGTGGAAGACCTAGTAGTAGGCAAATGCAAGTCTTAGCGAGAGGCCAGGCAATGAAAGTCCAAGTAGAACTAGGCAAATGAAAGACCTAGTTAGGAACTAGGCAACGGAAGTCCTAGCAGGGCAAGGCATTGGAAGAGCTAGTTGGGAACCAGGCAAATCTAGTTGGAAACTAGGTTAAGTCCAAGGTGGGTCAGCTGAGAGTTGAACACTTGGCATGAGACATAAAGTCCAAGTTGGTTAAAGGTTGACTGGACACTTGGTGAGGAAGCCTAGATAGGTCAAGGTTGACCAGATATTGGACAACGGGAAGTCCCAATGAGTCACGAATGACTTTTGGCTTGGGCAAAGGACCCTAAACTCATATGGGGAGATTAGGGTTGGGCAATCAATTAGGATAATCGATTAGCCCAAAGTAATCAATTAAGGTAATCGATTGAAGGTGCATCTCGAGAGAACATAAGGAGCCAGAATCGATTGGACAATCGATTAATGACATCACCAATTGATTAGGGCATGTCCTAATCAATTGGGAAGTTGATTCTTTATGAAGTGCATAGTAGGTGTTGGAATTGATTGGACAATCGATTAAGGGCATCACCAATTGATTAGGGCATGTCCTAATCAATTGGGAGGTCGTATTTTGCGAGAACACAGAAGGCTGAGAAATGAGAATCATTCAATTAATATGGAAATCAATCGATTGATACACTGTCAGCACAATCAAATTAGGTAATCAGTCGACTGATGTTATACATCAATCGACTATTCGACTGATGGGATCAGTAGACTGGTGGTTTAGATAAATCGACTGATGTCGATTTGAAAGGTTTAGAAGTGAGTGAGACTCGCGTGTTGTGCTCGACTGATGGGATCAGTCGACTGGTCTATACATCAATCGACTGATGTCGATTTGATGAGTGGACCTTTGGATTAGTCACCTCAAGGAGGTGGATACCAAGTAAATCCAAAGCATTAGAATTATGGAGTTGAAGCAAGATTTTTGTTGCACCTTCAACGACAATCAACGAGGCGATCAAAGCTATTCACACCCCCACCCCCTCTCTAGCTCTTTACATGTCCTAAAAAAGAGGCCTTACCTCCAGCTCTTCATCCATTTACCTAGAGTCTAACCTCTGAGACTTCTTCAGTTGGTGCATAGAGAAACACATATTAAACCTATATTTTAATGTATAGTAGAAAAGTTTAAAGCTAGATTATGTGTGATTTGATGTGTGTATCAAGTGTGTAGGTGTAGAAAACTTGATAAGGAAAGAAGTCTTAGTAACCATATATATCAAATAAAAGGGAAAGCCGTAGTTGGTTAGATGACCATACATTAGGCAGTAGAAGACTTGGTAGGTCAGGTGACTAGATACCAAGTAGTAGAAAAGCCCTAGTGGGTAAGGTGACTAGACATCAAGCAAGAAAGTCCTAATGGGTCAGTAGGGAGCTGGACTGAACACTCGACATAGTAAGTCTTGGAGGTATCAAGCAGGCAAGCTACGAGAGATTTTTTGACACAGAAAGTGGTGAGGAGTGTTTCATCTTTTGGGGGCTGAGAGTAGTATAAATAGCTAAGCATAAATCTGATGGAGAAATTGCCTTATGTTTTGAAGTCAAGGTGGTTAATAATTATTTTCCAAATCTTAAAATATACTTGTGAACTAATTTTGTGATGCAAGAAGTAAGTCAGAGCAACTTGGTGTTCTAGGCGATCGAAAGTAGGCTAAGTGACCTAAAGCTATGATCAGTTTGATTACACCAAGTTATGCATGAAGATTCAATCTAACCGGACATCTAGGTGACCAGACAAGGTTCGGGCGACCTAAATTCTTTCAAGTGATTCGAAGTTTAGATCAGACGATCTAATGGAGATGGTCAAGGGATAATATTGACCAAGCTCTAGGCGCTCAAAAAGTGTCCAAGCAACCGAGAGTTATCACATCAACCAAATTTGAACTTCAAGTGGATTAAATCAGCAGTTGGGTTATCATGGTCAAGGCAATTGGAGGAGTTTCCAAGCGATTGGAAAAGTGCCACATTAGTAGTAGACAACCTTCTATTAAAGGAAAGCTAGGGATTTTGTTCAAGACACGAAATTTGAGATACACATTCGAAATCCTCCTACTGTTACTCTGCTCACAATTGCGTGGATCATTCAAGTTGTATAGGCAATAATGTTCTTCGTTTGGTATCTCTATTTGTTGCCAACTTTATTTTTATTAATATTTGTTCTATTAACTATTGTATTGTATAAGAAATTTCTCCACCTCCATAAGAGTTCTGGAAAGGAGAATTATTAGAGGAAATTTGAGAGTGATCCACCTAACGGATCATACGTACGCTATGGAGTAGGAACCTAGGAGGGAAGTCGAACCAAGTTAAATGCCTTGTTCTATTGTTTGTGTGATATTATATTTTTGTTTGATTATTTCCACTGCAATTCACGTACTTAGTCTATTTTCTGCAGCATTATTACTTTTTTTTGTTTTAAATTGCTATCATCTCAAATTATGTGGAAGAAAGGATGGGTCAATAAGACGGGGCAATTTGAAGGCGAAGATTTGAAAATGACAATATAAAAGATTGTAAGCAAGCAATACATGAACTTCAATAATTTTGATTCATTAAAACTATTTTTATAATTATTTTGTTTTCTTGTGCATGACAATATGATTATGTGCAACAAAAATAGGAGGGTCAATTGCACTTTGAAGAGGCAAAAAATGATCTCCTTTCAAAAGCACTTGATTCAGGTGAACATGCAGGGCGTGTGAGGGGTGTTAGAGGTCATATCACTCCAATAATATATTTTAATGTGGGTAGAATATCGAAGCATCCTCTTGATGATGGTCATTTTATTCTTCATCAAAAGGAGTTGTTGAAGGCAAAGATATTAATCTCATAACACACATCATAGAACAAAATGCACGCATATCAGATCAAGATGCATGCATACAGAAACTTGAAGCAATGTTCAAAAAGGGTGCATGCGACTTAGATATTGATGAAAAAGGTAGTTGCTCAGTAAAATTGCATCTCATGAGTGAAGAAAAAATCCAAACCGAAAAGAGTGTCCCAATTTTTGAAACTTTGAATGATGATGACATACAAGTTTTGAGCAATGATAATTTCTTGCAGGTATATATTTAATTGTGGTTATGTTACTTAGTATTATTGCAACAATGAGTTGCATCAATTTAAAACATGATTATTTGTCTCCTAGGGTAAGCCGGTTGCATTGACATTGGATTGTAAGACCAATATTGCTGCCTATGGTACAATTGTTCATGTCAATGCGGCTGGTAAATTACTTCATGGTGCTCCATTACCCATGAATTGAATGTGCGTCTCCATTGATAAGGCTATGGAGAAATTTGCACATTTGTCATTTCCAATTCCAAATGAATGTGATATTATTGGTGATGCTATAGGAACACATGTGACTTCGCCAGCACACTTGGTAGTGATGCAAGATGAGGTAAATATCATATTATATGTAGAGTTAAATTGTCGGAAAAAATTCAATATTGCTCCTAACATCTTTACATTTGCAATTTTTAGAAGCCTCTGAGGAAGAAAAGTGTCGTCCAAAGAAATAACCCTATTATGTCATCAAGTGTGCCAAGATCATTACATCTATTGTATTGTTATTGTAAGCATGCTCTAGATGATGAAAAAATATATCAATGATTTTTTATCATGATTTCTTTGATGATGATTATGAACTACTTGTGCACCTTGAAGACATCATTCCTTTCTATCATTTGGAGCCAATATTTGCCAATTGTATAGATGTTTACATGTGGTAAGTCTTCTCTTTTATTTAATTTGTTTAGCATATAAGCTATATAAACTTTATTTATTTAGCAAAGTAACATTCTTTTGTTTGAAATGGTAGACATCTTTATAAAAAAGATGAAAAAAGATAACAAGGTCGACAAATTTAGATTGTGAATCCACACACAATCCTATATATGTCATATGTGACTAAACTCGACAAAATGGTAAAACCAAACATTTGAATGAAAGAGCAAGTGTTTTGGCAGATAGGCTAAGTGGTGCATCAATAAATCAACTACTTTTGGTGCCACATAATGTTGGGTAAGTAAGAATTATAATATCAATTTTAATTTATTTGTTCGACAATTTATTGAAATAGGTATACTCTAATTATGTGGTTTGTGCATAGGTGTCATTGGATTCTCATTGTCATCGATCCTTATAAGGAGGTAGTCTATTATTTGGATTCGCTTAGTCATCGCAATCGTGACGAGGACTGAAAATATGTAGTAGATATGTGAGTACATATTCTATTTTTATTAAGCATTTAACTTAGTCAATAAAACACTCATATGTTGACTCTTATTGATGTATGAAAAAACTTAAGATTGTTTAATTCAAACAAGGAAAGGAAAGAAAAAAAATAGGCTATATGGGAAGTAGTAAAGGTATGCATGTCTACTTGTGATTGATTAATAAATATTTAAATGTGTATATTAGTCATTGACAATTTATTTTTAACATAGGGTCCTCGACAACCAGATGCAAAACAGTGTGATTTTTATGTGATGAGATTTATGAGAGATATTATTGAAGAAAATGCTACCATTGAGAAGGATTCACTATCATCTATAGTAATATTTGACATATTCTCAATCTTCTCAAATAATTGTGTGTTTATCATTTTGCAAAATCATTATTGATTTTTTTTTTACTAATATAATCTATGTGTTTGTTCACAGTTCATGAAAACAGAGTACTCTAAGGAAGAAATTGATGAAGTGCGTTTCGAGTGGGCGAAATAAATACAAGATTATATTTATGACTAGGTATGTAAAGTAATACAAGATTATATTTATTACTAGGCATACAAGTGAATTCATTCTGCTTGCATTTAAGTTTTCAAAAGAATTCCAAAAATTTGATTGAATGGTCACCATTATATATATATTCCTATGTTGTATGCTTAAGTTTGGTCAGAGATTACTTAATATTTGTAGCTCATTTGTCTTCTTTGTTCGTTGCATTGCACCACTATTATGTGTTAGGACCGAAGAAATTTAGATATCTCCACAATGATATGATATTGTCCACTTTGGGCCTAAGCCCTCATGGTTTT
>JBBUKS010026539.1:0-11319 GCA_038050645.1 Hedychium gardnerianum
TGTTGTAAAAAAGTTTCTTTGAACTCCTTGAAGGACTTAATGGAGGTCGGGGGAAGCCTGTTGAACCACCTCTGGGCCAGGCCAGCCAAAGTGGTCAGAAACACTCGACACTTGATGCCTTCAGTGTATTGGTGGAGCATCGAGGTATTTTCAAACTTCCCCACATGATCTTTGGGGTCTGTAGCGTCCATGTATTCATCCATCTGTAATGGCCGAAAATGACGCGGCAGCGCCTCCTCCAGGATATTTTTAGAGAACGGGACAGCAGGGGCCCTCTTCTTCTTTAGTTGCTACTTTGGCGATCGTCTTCCCTTGCCTAGGATCTCGAGGCGGGGTCATTGATGCGGTGGAGCCTGCGGATGGCGATCCCCGGGCAGCGGTGACGATGGGGGTCACCGCCCGAGTCGGGATGAGCTCCGTTGGTCGTAACGGTCTTCTGGCGGGAACCGCAGATATATCGTCCGAACCAGCCGGTATCTTGAAATGCGAGGGGTTCGCTGAGAACTGTTTTTGTACTCCCTTGTGTACTTTAGCGATCACCGGATGGTCAAAGTCTTCTCGAGTCATGGTTATCACTTGGTTTCTGCCAGTGTCATTCATCTCCGTGTCTCCGTGCGGGTGTAAGACAGATTCCCACAAACGACGTCAAATTTGTTCCCGTCGGAGAAGCAAGTCAACGAATGAACCACCGGCGGTGTAGCTATGGCAATGACGCGGCTCCCAAGTGGGGTGGGCGAGGCCTCAAACGGAGGTTCTCCAGGAGCCCTGAATAGACAAAGAAGGAAACTCTAAGGGTTAGCAGGACTGCCGGGGGTGGTTCCGGCAAGGCCCCTCCGACGCTCAAGTTAGTGGAGTATTCGTGTAGTCTACTGAAATGTTGTAGGGATTTTAGTATATCTTTCGTAATACCTCTTCCGATGCTTTTATACTCGTTTTCTACCGCCTTACTCCTGTGTGTCATTAATGACGAAGATATGTGGGATTATCATATCAGCGAGAGCAACATCCCCTCGTATCTTTTACGTATCTCGTACGCGTGGTAACAGGGAGACACGTGTCCCATCAGGGTTTCCAGGGTCTAGTCTTTTTCCTGTCCCCGGATAATGGACTTGGACCTTGCGGATCTGGGCCTTAAGTAACTTGGGCTTTGCCCAACTTGGGGACACGGGGCTCGCCTTCCGGGTTTTTGGGCTTCAACCCGGACCTCTAGTTGAAGGCGATGTTCCCCGGGCGGGGCCTCCTGGTCCCGGTTGGCGATGCTCTCCCGGGTGGGACCTCCTGGTCCCGGTTGGCGATGCTCCCCGGGTGGGCCATCTGGCCCCGGTTGGCGATGCTCTCCCGGGTGGGGCCTCCTACCCCGGTTGGCGATGCTCCCCGGGCGGGGCCTCCTGACCCTGGTTGGCGATGCTCCCCGAGTGGGGCCTCCTGCCCCCTGTTGGCGTTGCTCCCCGGGTGGGGTCTCCTGGCCCCGGTTGGTGTTGCTCCCCAGGCAAGCTTCCCTGGGACCTCTTGGCCCCGATCCTCCTCGTCTTGGGCCCATATCGCCTATCTTGATTTCACATCAATATCCATGATAAATTTGTATAGTGAATCAATATGTCTGCACGTCCACAGCAAAGATCACCCCCTAAGATAGCAATCCTTGTCAGTCAGCCATGAGGTATCATACTGACATGACAAGTCTCTTTTCCCCTTAGCACCTTGGAATGTAACGTGAAGTTAAACTTGCTTGTGGTTATTTAAAATCAAGAAACTCATAGCTCATGGGATATCGAAATGCCTCCATAGTCAATTATTATAGTTTGTCTTTGGATTTATACATCTATAGTTCCCTTGTCTCCATGGTCATTTCAAAGACTTTGTCACAATGCTTCCCGCTCTTGGCAATCCAATAATAGTTTACTAAATTCTAGTAGTATGGTTCCGTTCACAATGGAGTCATATAGTCAAATGAGAGTTTGTTTTAAAGTTGACGGTGTCCTATTAGCTTTGATCTAAGTTGTAGTAGTTCAATTCAAACTAGAGTCGATGCTTAATTCTTGGTTGAATTGTTTGAGTATTGGGGACCATTGCAATGAGAATTTTTTAGCGTAATGGTACCATGATTATTTTGAAAAAATTGATTAAAAAAATGATTTTATTGAATAATGTGCAATAATAAAAGTTAGTGAATTATTTTTATCGTCTCTAGGGCACCCTCTGTAACACCACAATTGTTTATAAGAGTTTTATTTTTTATTTTTTTATACTAATATTTAAATCTTATAACTCAACTAATCCTGAGATAGATACTTTGGCTCCACATTTCGTCCATCAAATAAATTCAAGAAACACGGTAGCTTTTGACGTAACACTCTAATTTCATTCGTAGTTCAATTCTCATAAATATACTCTGTTTAAAAAATTAAATTCTAATTATTTAGAAAATACTCTGCTTTTTACCATCTCACCCAACCCGGAAGCAATATATGGTTCAACACAGGGTGATTCAAAATTAGGATTTTTGCCTGATGTGAAAGTCACTTGGCTTGGGTCATCAGGACATGTACAAGGTGAAAAAACTTAACTCTAATAGATCATTTAGTAAAGGGTTTCGGGTCACTACAACAAATATATCTTTCCGTAATGTACAATTATTACATTCACAGCACGCATTGCATGTTGTACAACTCTAAGCTATTAAAAATCATAACACATCGACAACATGCGGCCGCGTGTTGCGGATGCACTTAACCACAGCGTGTAGTGACGCATTGTGGATGCTATTATATCCGCAGTACGCATTGCATGTTATACAACTCCAAGCTGTTAAAAGTCATAACACATCGACAGCGTGCGACCGCGTGTTGCGGATGCACTTAACCGCAACATGTGGTCACGCACTTTGGATGCTATTATACACGCGGTCGCACTTAACCGCAACATGTGGTCACGCGCTATGGATGCTATTATACCCCATATAATTATAATCTCACATATACACATCTTATACAATTATAATACAACAAATATACCGCCATGAAAATATAATTTTTACATGCTATTATTTATAAAAATATAATAGTATCCGCAACGTGTTTTATTTGGCACGTTGTGAAAACTATTATTAATAGTGCACTATAAGTATGTGTTGTTGATGACGCGTTGCAGAAGGTCATATATGTTGTAGTGAGTTGTTCCCGTCTTTATGTGGCAAAGGTGATATGCTCATCCTAGATGTCTCTCCACGCCCACTCCAAGGTATTTGAAAAGAAAGTAAATCATGATGACCGAGCGGCGTCTCTTTAGGTAGGAGAAATTTTATTTTCCAAAAAATTATTTCTTAAGGATTCAATCTATATTCTCTTGTGATAATTTATCATTTGAGTATCAACTCAATTATATCCGTGGAGATCATTATCCCTGTCTTTATGGCACACACAAAGCGGTGGATCGATGATTTTCAAAAAGATACAATGGATCTAAAAAGACATTGCTCAAGATGTTTAATATGTCCTTTCAATTACCAATAGTTTACTTCTATAGACTATGAGAATATTCTTTGGCCAATCTCTTGTTTGAATGTGGTTAGCCCTACTTGATTGCCACATATAGGACTATACCTACGGGAAATCTAAAAGTCTTATAGTCTTTTAGAAAATCAAAGATAATTCTCTACACATTATTACTCTTATTTCCTCAAACCTAGTTAGTTATCACCATAATTCTAGGGAGATGCGTGGTGTACAAAAAAAAAAAATGATTAACTAGGTCGAGTAACGTTTGACCTGGGGTGATCGATCCGGCCTCACGGAAGTTTCCCACCGGTCACCAGGATAAATTGGGAAGTACTAATGGAGACTCATTCAAATGACCAGCATTCTTAGGCCCGTTTCTCATTAGAGGAAAAAATTTCTGTAATGCGCCGTAGCTGAGATTCGAATCTTAAATCCCTTGGTTATCCATTGGAGGACCTAACCATCGCATCATTGCCCCGGGGGCAAGATGCATGGTGTACAAAATCAAAGGGTATCTCTTACATTAAGGACATTAATACCTAGACTTGACATCCTCTATTTCTCTATTATTGAGGATCGCCTCTATGATCATCCTCATTCTTATGTGTGATAGTTCATATATATTGGCGACTTCGTCTTATAAGAGCTCGGTGAGCCCCTCTCAACATTCCACCTCTTGCTATATATGGTAAAAGCCTTTCCTTCTTATTCTTTAGACATAGTGAACTTTTGATTGCTTTCTAGAATCTCTTTGCTTCTACCTATTTTCTCTTTCTTTTGCGTGGTAAAATGTGATCATGCTCATCTCACCTCATGCACCTCTCCGCGGCCCATCCCAAGACTTACGAAAGGGTGATAAATCACTGTACCGAATGACTTCCTAAGTGGGAGGAACTTATTTTCTAAGAAAATGAATCTTAAAAAATTCAAACCTTATTCCTATGTGACAATTTTATCATTCAAGTATCAATTCGATTACATTCGTGGAACACTTATTCTCTCTTTCTTGATATGTCTATGAGAGCCATCGTGATGCTCATGCACACTTTTGATGTCGTCCATTGATGTATCATAAAAATAAATACAAAATAGGCCACTAAGGCAAGGAAGGAATGAGAGAGCTCGATCTCAACATCTTGTCTCGAAGTGAGAATTTAATTAACATTAGGCTATAGGGATTATATCTCTCAACACTTTATACCAAAGTGGGACTTCAATTTATATATACTTAGAGGGTATACCACTAAGCGACCTAAGTCTCAAGTGGTAGATTAATATTGGGTCGTTATACTTTTCGGTACTCATTACGCTTACTTCAGGCATTTTTCATAATTCATTTTAAATTTATGTGAAAAAAAATAAATTATGAAATTAATTTATAGTCGATTGTCAAATGATTAACTAGGAGTGATAGAATTTTTTCCTTTTAGTATGCGCTGGTCAAAAATTAATTTTTATTTTATTTTTCACCATCCGTGTTGAAATTTCCAACGTGTACCTGGAGGAATTCGCCGAAGCCACCGCTCCAACTCACGTTGCTGGTTTTTGCTCCAACGTGGACAGCATCTCACGTTCTGAACAGTGAGTTATTCCAGCATCCAAAGAGCAGCTATAACGCTATCGTTCATCTCGTTTGGTATCACTGAATTGCCTTATGTTATCGGTATCAAGTAGTTGTGGTCTCTCTCGGATTATTTCATTTCTATTCATCGGTTAGTACAGAAGATGGAGATATGACTCGTGACTTTGTGAAATCATCTTGACTATTACTCGGCGTGGATACAGATAGAGACGAGGCTCTATAGCATCGTTGGTTGATACCCTTACCACTCCACGTCATTCGACGGGCATATTTATTTATCGTAAAATTTTAATTGTACGATTATATCCTACATATGTGTCTCATGTATGCATGAGATACATGTACTATAATAATTTAAATTATTATTTATCTTTCGCTATGCGTTTATGAAATGTGTCCTTACACGTATAGTATCGGGCTCCCCAACACCCCATGGGGACCACTTTTCCTCACTCGTGATCTAAAGTCTTATGGTATTAATCATAGCATTTTGATATTTGATTGTGTTTAAGTAAGAAGATCTTTAGATCAATGTTTTATTTTAGGACTCGTAGGCAATTGTTATAAGTATTTATTTTCAAATCCATAAGAGTTTTGTGTTGAGCTTTATTGAAGTGCTTAAAGGGATGACTGCCAAGTAATGTGGATTTTCTTCCTCAATAAAGACATCAGGCTTAAACATCACTTGAAGACAAACACAAATGTAATTGTATTATTTTGGATTTTTTAATAGATTTATGTAAAGATGGATGACAATGTATAAATAAAGGGTTTGTTGCTTAAAAAGATATGCTATTGAGCCTAACTAACAATTAGTCGTGTGTTGGGTCCAATTCTATTTGTTTAATAAGAACAAAAGCAACAATAAGTATAAAATGATCTTCAAGGATTAAGTATCCTCAACATTTTATCTAGGGTAGTTGGGTACAGTATACCAAACCATTAACTTATATATTGTTATCGTACTAAAAAATTTAGTATAAAAAAATTTCATACTGATCGTACCAGAATTTAGGTATATCAAATTTTCGATATACAGAAATTCTGGTATAATATCAATTTCATATCGTTTATAATAAAATTTTGATATTGATATAGTATACCAAAATTTTTGATATAAATCTTATACCGAATATTGATACCAAAAAATTTGATACGGTATAATACCATATCGAATTTTCAGTATACTATAAAATCGATATGATAAGATTTTGATATAAATCTTGAGTGCATAACCTCATCCTTTTGATAAAAGATTTTAGGCATTTGACCTTCTAAACTTTTGCTTGGTAGGCCTAGATAGATAGATAGTGTTAGGATCGAAGAAATTTAGATATCTTCATAATGATATGATATTATTCACTTTGGGCCTAAGCCCTCATAGTTTTATTTTTGAATTTTACCCAAAAGGTCTCATATCAATAGAGATATTTTTCTTTTATAAGCTCATAATCTTTCCCACGTGTTTCAATGTGAGATTTTATTTGCAACATTGTAACCCCAACAATCTCCTCTCAAACAAAATATCACAGGCCCCCCTCAAGAGAAAAGTTTATCTGTTTGACGTTCGATCCTGTCCCTCGATCCACTCGACCTACTAGGACTTCCTTGCCTAACCGCAACTAGGGTTTCTCTACCTGGCTATCCATCAGGACTTCCTACCTAATATATGATCCTCTTTATTTAGACACGGGAGCCCCCACTTCCTTTGTTCAAGATCAATATTTACTCACATGGCTCAATTAGACCATAACTCTTATGCACAATCAACGGTTAGACCTTTTGGCAGTTCGTGATACTAATTGTTAGGACCGAAGGAATTTAGATATCTCCATAATAATATGATATTGTCCACTTTGGGTCTAAGCCCTTATGATTTTTTGTGGGGCTTTACCCAAAAGGTCTCATACTGATGGAGATATCTTTCTCTTATAAGCTCATGATATTTCTCATGTGTTTTCAATGTGAGACTTTGTTTGTAACCTTGCAACCCCAACAAATTGATCGTGTAAGCCAATTTTCTATTTGAATTTAGGTTAACCTAGACGTTTGGTAAGTCAACTTAGACAAGCTAGGGCAACCTAGACAAATCTTAGGGTGACCTGAGATTGCAACTGATGTGGTGGATAGTAGAGGTCTCCATGTGGCAGGGTCAAGGCAAGAGTCAAGCCCTTAGTTAAAAGTCAAGTGGAGTTGTAAACCGAGGGGAGCATAAAGTCGTGGTCAAGGCGATACACCCGGCTCCCTTAGCTCAGTCACCCGACTCCCTTAGTCGGGGTCCTCAACTCAGTCACATGACTCCATCGGCTCGGTCACCCGACTCCTTTAGTCAAGTCACCCGAATTCCCTCGAGCGAGATTTGCATCTTACGTGGCTCATTGAGTTATTTCCCTCGGAAGAGCTGACAACATAGTTGTTCTCTCTCTAAGGGCGTGGACAACGTAGTCGTTTATCCCGGAAGATGTGGGTAACATAGCCGTTCATCTCGGAACACGTGGAGAATGTGAGGGCATAGCTACAGATCTATAAAAGGTCACCCGCTCCCGCGAGCGCATGTATGCGCACACAACTATCTAAATTCTATCATTCCGCTAGCTTTTCTCCTTCTCTAGCCCCTGTGCAAACTTGAGCGTCGGAGTGGTCACACCGAGTCCAACCTGGACACCCATTCTAACCTCTCGCTGAGTGTTTGTAGAAATTTTGTGGGTCTCCTTCACCATCGTGTACCTTGCTATTCTGTTCATGATAATTATTTTTCGCTGACTCACTAGATCTTAATCTGAGACAGGAACAATAACATTGGATTCCAACACTTAGAATTAAAAGAATTAGAGCAATCTAATTTTTTGGTGGGTCAACCCAATTCAATCTTACAAAGTACTTTAAGTAACCATCTAAAGAACTATATAAAAGACTTTTAGTCGACATTGGGTATACAAGGGAACATGAAAACTTATTCTAAGCTCTCATACTATTGTGATATATGCATCTACAACCAAAGAGCTTGAAACTTCAATTCAAAGCTTCAATTGGTTTAAGATGGTACTGTTTAAAGGCATTGTAGCCTGATTTCTCTTTCATTTTTGTTCACTTATATTCAATGAAACATTATCTGTAAAGGACATACTTTAGAATAGAAAATTGTAATGATGAAGAGAAATCATTGATCATGTCTTATTGTATATTGATGCGTCCAAAATTGGGTGCCGGTGATGAAGTTTTCTCCAACGACATGGATAGGGCATACTAATTGACCTCCATAGTCGATGATGATGCTCTTGCATAGATCAACATACATGATAAGTAGAGCTATCAATATAGATCGGCTTCATTAGGTTAACCTATCCGTCTTGTAAAATAATTTAACTAGATTGAATTGAAATTTTATCAATCATTTAAAGGTCGATCGGGGTGGATCAATCCATGCGGGTTGTGGGTCACGGCGGGCCAGCCCATGAGAGACTTGAGTTGACTTGCGGGTCAAGAAAAAAAATTAAAATTTAAAATTAAAATAAAAAACTCAATAGGCTTGTGAGTTGACTAGCCTAACTTGCAACTTGTTGGGCCCGCAAACCATTTTGAGTTGGGTTGAAAATTTTTTAATCCATCAAAATAACGGATCAACCTTCCCCGACTCATCAAATAATGGATTTTTGAAACCCGCCTGCCATGAACCGCTGACAATTCTAATGGCATCTTAGTTTTTAGACAAAGCTTTTTGATGCTTAAGTTACTTATATTTTCAAAGAGAATAAAGAAGAAAATGCATAGAAATCTCCTAGTCCAAAGACGGTGAAGGATTTGCTCATCTCAATATTTATAAAAGAAATATCTATGCAGATTCTGTCTGTCATCTCCTTAAAAATATGGAACTATCCATTTGTTATAGTGGTCAATCTTAGCGTAATTATCATTTGATTATGACATTAGTTACTTGGACGTTGCAAGCTAGAGATCAGGATGTGGTGGGATCACCATCTGGATTATGGTCATGCTAACTTGATGACTATTGGCGTAACAGTTCAACTTAGACAAGTTCAAGTTGATTTAGAGAGCCTAAGTGTCAAGTCATACGGGGAACTCAGGTGAGTGAGTCACATGGGAAACTCGGGTAGCCGAATCACTTGAATTGATGAGTCAAGGTACTTAGAACGTCGAGTGCCTGAGCTGACAGGTCCGAGTTCTCAAGCTGTCAAACACCTTGTATATGTGCTGATGTAGCCAGGGATTTTGTTGGAATTTATTCCACAATCTATCGAAGATTGTCAACTGAGTTACATGAGAAATTTTTTGAATTTGAAATTACTGAATCAAAATTCAATCTTATTTATTCAGATGATTCAAGTTGATAATCTCAAATTGTTAACTTGATTAGACTGAGCTCCTAGGTTGTTCGAGCTCGAGTGGGACGTTGTTGGGTGATTGTTGAGTACTTCCCGAGCCCTAATGGGAAGCTAAGTGACGAGTATCAAGAAGTTTAGTGTCGAGTCGGCCGAGTAGCCCGATTATCAAAAGTCGAGTCGACCGACTACTGAATGCTGACTTGGCCGAGTAGCAGAGTTAGTAGAGATGTCGAGTCGATCGAGATGCCGAGATGTCGAGTCGGCCGAATGTTCCCAAGGAGAAGCCGAGTGCTGCCAAGTGAACGTCGAGTGCTACCGAGTGTTGCTGAGTCTACTGAGTCAAGACTTCAAATCACTCAACTACCAAATCTGAATGGATCACCCACTTGGGAAAAGGAGACGTCGAGGTCTATGTTTAATACAGTTTCATTAAAACAGATTCGTTCCCTCTGGTGTGTTTTGAGATTATGATGGATGTCTATTTTCTAGAATACAACGGCAAACCGCGTTCACCACCAATCACAAATCGATCGTGGTAAACTAAGTTTATACCCATACATTATCACAGGTAGACCGCTAAGAGCATGGTGGCGAGGAAGAAACGAGAGAGAACAAAGGTGGATGAAGTATCCTTTCTCTTGCATCCACTACTTATACGGCTCAAGATTATGACCTTCTTATATAGGAGTTTCATACCTCTGTTGTAGTAAATGACCGAATAAAAGTCATTTATCGTCTTTACTCGTCCGAGTTAAAACTCTAACTGTCGACCATTAATGATCAGCTGTTTCATTTGAACAGTTATAAATTCTTCATTAATGACACATTAATGTATTCATTTACGCATGAGCAACAAGCAAAAAGAATTCAAAGGGTGGCAAAACATTTGTTAATTTGCTTGAGTAAATTTTACTTCGATCGGTCCGGCATTTGACACGCATAAATTATGCTCGCACACGAGTCACTTGATTTAGTATAATCTGGACCCTGAATTTGAACCCCATGTGTGGGCGCGCATGAGAAAGAATCACAACTTCAATACTTGTGATATAATATAAACCAATTATAATACTACGAAAGTTCCGATGTAAAATTAAACTCGTACCCACAATAGTCTCCTTTCTTTCCCTCTCTTTTTCCCTTCACATGTTTTCAACATGCCTCACATGCTTAAGTTTGTTGACATGGGAGGAAGTTGTTCCCCCGATTAATCTTCATCTCATGAAAATTTTTCACCGATCATTAAAAAAATCAAGAAGCACTCACAGTGGGTGACCCATCAGCCCAGCGTTCTTAAGTCAACTTCCTATTAAGAGAAATTTATTTATTAATTCGTCGAAGTTAAAATTTGATTCTTGAATATTTGAAAAATTAAAAAGATATTTTATTATTGTATCATTACCCGAGGACCTGAGTACCCCATACATGATAGCAAAAAAGCGAAATACTCGCTCCTAGCGCCTCCGCCAATCCGTCTTAGGATCAACATAGAGTAGATAAATCACGGGGGCTAGTTTACTAGCCTGGACAGTGACCAATGCATGAGGGAGGCCAGGAACTTGGCTACTAATCAGGATTTGACCCTCAGACCTTATAGTGACAATACTTCATACCTCATAATGATAATGTCCCATGCACTAGCAATGAGTATTCTCATAAATGGTGGTATAAAGGTGAAACGCTCGTCCCCGGTGCCTCCGTCTGTCCATCTTAAGATTAATACAGATGAGATAAATTATGAAAGCTAATTTTACTAGTCCGGATAATAACTAGTATTTGAAGAAAAATAAAAACCTGGCTACACGAGTATCCTCATAAATTGTGGCAAAAGGCGAAACGCTCACCCCCAGCGCCCCCGCCAGTCCGTCCCAGGACCAACACGGAGGAGGTAAATCAC
>JBBUKS010026558.1:0-11318 GCA_038050645.1 Hedychium gardnerianum
ATTACCTTAATTTTAAATTAATCCAAAAGTTTTAATTAAATCAATTTCATTTAACTCTAATTAATCCAAAAATAATTATTAATTTTAACTCAATAAATATTAAATTTAATTTCTAATAAAATTAAAGTTAATTTTTAATTAATCTCAACACAACTCTTAAATAATTGTAACTTATAATCTAATTAATCAATTAAATAAAATTTAACTTAATTCAATATTAATTCTAACTCAATTAATTTAATCATAATTAAACAACTTTAATTAATTTAAAAATAATAATTAATAAGTTAAAAAAATCAAATTAATTAAATCCCAAAAATTTAATCAAATTAATTTAATTAATTCAAAAGTTTAATCAAATTAAACTTTATTAACATAATCAATTTCATTTTTAATCGAAATTGAAAACTTAATTTATTCGAAATTAATATAAACCTAATTAAATAACTTTAAATCAACCAAATTTTAAAAAATTAACCAAATTCAATTAATCCAAACCTAAAATTTTAGTCAAATCAAATTAATAATCTTCACTAATTTTAATTAATCATTAATTATTCAATTACCTTTAAATTAATCAATAAATTAATTACTTGTAACTTAATTTGAAATGAAGTTTTATTCAATTTTAACTAAACATAATTAATTAATTAATTATATTAATAATAATATGAAAATTATTTTATTAAACCAAAATCAAATCAAATTAATTTAAGTTCATCAGAAAAATTTAAGTAAATTAAATTAACTTTTCATTAAACCAAAATCAACTCTTAATTAAAAACTTAAGTAAAAATTAACTTTAACTTAAATCTTAATACAAACTTAAATTAATTGATCCATCAATTAATTTTAATTAATCCTAAATTTAACTAATCCATTAATTAATTTTAATTAATCCTAAATTTAACTAATCCATCAATTAATTTAATTAAGCCTAAATTTACTTAATCCATGAATTAATTTAATTAACCCTAAATTAAATTCGTAATTAATAAATTTAATTAATTCAAAAATTTGTAATCAATTTATCTTAGATTGATACATTAAGCCTAATTAACTTGAAACTTAAAGTTAATTCAAAAGTTTCAAATAATCAAAATTTATTATTCTAATTAAAACTTAATTAAGAACTTAACTAAAAGTCTTAAGTATAAAAAAACTTAATTAATTCAACATAATTAATCTTAGTCAATTTAATTTATTGTAACTTAATTTAAGTTAACTCAATCTATGTTAATTAAATAAAAACCCTTAATTAATTTTAAACTTAATATGAAATAAACTTTAAATTTAATATTAATTAATTTCAACATAATAACCTAACTTGAAATTAATTTTAATTCAACTAAATCAAATTTAATTTATAACTCAGTCAATTCATAATTAATGCTAACTTAACCAATTAATTAATCCATAAATTTTAATAAATCAACCAAATCAATCAATCTACTCAAATTCTTAACTTAAACAAGCTTAATGAATTCAGAAATTCTAATCAAACTATTTAATTAAATTTTTTAATAAAACCATAATCAATTTAATAAATTTTCTTATATTCCATAGTCAATTAAATTAAAATAATTTCTATTTAATAACTTATTTTTTTAAAACAAACTTCATAACAAAATTGAATGCAAGGTAAATTTCAAACTAACTCAAAAACTCAACATTATTTCTAAATAATGGCAAAATCATCACACATCACTATAAGTTTACCTTGTTTGATAACCTAGAATTGGTGGGATGAATTTAACTTAAAAATTCATCAAGTTGAGAACTAGATTGAACCTATCACTCAACATGACTAATCTTAGTCAAAAGCTTATATCTTATGGTAATTAACTAAAACTAAAGTTGGATATTTTAAAATAAAGACAATTTCCTAGTTATTTTTTTTAAGTATTTTTTAAAAACTATGCATGTCATATCCTGCTTGGACTTTAGGATGCATTTCTTTAAATATAAATGTCAAATTAAGAGGGAGCATCTAACTTTTTCAAAAGTTTTCAAAAGTATTCTTGTAAAATTTTCATATTTTTCTAAGTCATTTTCAAAATATCATTCTTTCAGAATTATTCTTCAAAATTTATTAAGTTATTTTCAAAAAATCGTTTGCAAAACTGCATTTTGAAAATTATTTTTGAAAAACCATTTTTGAAATTTTCCTTTAAAAATTGTTCCTCAAATTCTTTTTCAAAAGATAGTTTTTGAAATTATGTTTACAAAATTATTTCTCAAAATTTTTCAAGTTATTTTGAAAAACTATTTTTGAAACTCTCCTTTAAAATAGTTATTCAAAATCTTCTAACTTATTTTTGAAAACTCATTTTCGAAATTATCGTTGCAAAATTATTTTAAATTTTTTTAAGTTATCTTCAAAGACTTAGAAATTTTCAAATCTTGGACTTGCATTCTTAAAAATTTCTAAGCTACAAATATACTTAGAAAAATTTAGTGCAAGTTTAGTTGCTATGAACCCAATTTTTGATGTGTGTCAAAGGGAGAGAGATATTGAATTCAGGGGGAGAGTTTAATTTGAGGGGCAGCTATGATATTACTTACTTTGAATTCATTATTTAACTTAACTTTAAACCTGAATTGTCAAACATCAAAAAGAGGGAGATTGTTGGTGTATGGAGCACCATAATCAAACCTATATTTTGATGTTGACAAAGGTTCAAAGTTAAGTCTTATTGTTATCTGATGAACTAATCCAGTGTGTATGATCTCAATTCTGAAAGCCCTAGTAGGTCTGGAGGACCCGATACTAGACAGAGAAAGTCTCGACAGATCGTGGAACTAGGCAGGAAGTCCAGATGGGTCAAGAGGACCTGACATTTGGCAGAAGGATTCGATGGGCCTGGAGGACCTGATATCTAATCAAGTGGAAGACTTGGAAGGTCGATCCGATGCTAAGCAAAGTTCAAACAGGTCAGGAGGACCCGATGTTTGGCAGGTGAGTTGAGGTAAGCACCTAGAGTTAGTGCAGTGAGGTCGTGTTCTAGTAGGGATAAACCTTAGGCTCTGATCCAACTGAAAAAACCAACGGAGGTTTCTAAGTTGAGATCAGGACAGTCCGAATTGTCATATTCATGCATACTTATATTGGTCTAACATCTGTTTTACAGGACTTCTATTATTATTGCCTATGTTAACTTTGTTTTGCAGATGAAAACAAATGTCTGATTTAAAGTGGGTTCGGTCGACTGAACAGGAGGTTCAGTCGATCGATCAAGCCTACGTGGAGAAGATCATATTCAGTTCGACAGAAATGGAATTCACTGGGATCAGTCGACCGATCAAATAAGGTAATAAACAACTATAAAATCGAATCAACGCAAAAAAGATAAACACAGGGATCAGTCGATCGATCAAGCGTGATTTTTGGGATTTAACGGATCAGATCAGAGCAAAAAAGAAAGGGTGTGGGTTCAGTCGACGGATAGTAGGATCAGTCGACCGAAAGGATCAGTCAACTAATCAATTTTTCACTCGACATAACACAACCTATAAAAGAAGCCCTCGGGATCTGAGCTGATAACAACTTCTCCCTACTCTTCATCCTATTACAACTGCTACTCTTCGTTCAAGATCATCTGCTACGACGCTGCAAAGCATATCGACACCTACACTTCATCTACATTCTTTGTACTATCGATATAATACTTTTAATTTTTTTCTTATTGCATATATTAAGGAGATATCAATGTGTTGCTATCCTCCTCATTCTCTGTGTACGAGTTTACTTCTTCTCCGAAAGTATTTTGGAGAGAAGAGCTTTAGTGGATTAACCCATCGATACGATCCAAAGGGTCGTGGGTTCTTAGACTAGGAGTTGACTGGGCTCCGAACCAAGTAAAAAAGAAGTGTGCCTTTCGTATTTTGTTTTTCCGCTGCTACTTTGATTTACATAAAAAGAAAAGGTTTTAATCAGACAAGATTCACCCCCCCCCCTTTCTCTCATCTCCAACAATCCAACAATACTGTCAAGGTCAACCCAACAATATATCACATGCATCCGTAGTCACAACATGACACCAAACATTATCATAATATTTGTTGTCAATTGAAAAAGATATGAGACATCACCTATCTACTATTACATCACTACCTTTATTCATCCATGATAACTTATATGGCTTAGGATGACGGTCCGTCTTCAATTATAATTTTTGGACAATTTCCTCAGACACGACATTCTCACAACTGTCGTTGTTAATAATCATTTTACACTTTATCTGCAACTGTGCAGGTAATGTGAAAAATATTACTTCTCAATCAATCATCCTCTGAATCGTCCTTGAGAGTCAGCAGACTCATGCTAATGTTTTAAATCTCATGTCCATCATCATAAAGCATCTCGTCAACTTCATTATTGTCATACACCGGCTCGCTAATCACCTCAATCTTGTTTTCCATGTCTTACTCAGTTAAATTTATTTTTGCCTTTCTGCGATCGATTACTCTATGCCCCTATTCACCAAAATGAAAACACTTGATAATGGAATGAGAATTAGCCTGCGGTGGTTGCAGAATAAGACGTGAATCCTTAGGGCGAACTGATCGACTATTTTGGTCATCCCTAATCACTAGTTTCTTGTTCTGCTATTTTTCAATAGCCAATACACGTTGGTAGGCCTTTGAAACAATCCACAACAACCGAAGACCGAGGACATTTTGCAAGGGCTGGCGCAACCCCCCTAAACATCGTGCCACCATTTTCTCCTCTATCTTAGATATATCATTTTAGGCAATCAATTGGTAAATCTTCTCTGTATAATCATTGATCGATCTTGCACCCTGTCTCAACATATGAAGTTGTTGAAACAAAGTTTGAGTGTAATCGAAAGGAAAAAAATGACTCTTCATCTTCTTTTTTTTATCTTCTCGTAATCAATGATCTTGGCTTTTCCATGTCTATCTCATGAGCATCACAATTGCTCCCACCACGTTGATGCTCGGCTTTGAGTTTGATGACAATCAATTTCACTTTCACACAATCGAACACTTCCTTATAATAAAAAATCATCTCCATTTCATTAATTTAATCAATGAATCCCTCTGCTTGTAACGTACCAAAAAACTCGGGCAGATCAACCCTTGGAAGTGGAATCATAATCAAGATCAACGATCTCATGATCTTCAAAATCATGCGCCGCTAGACGCTGGGTTTATTATGTGATTTGCCTCTTGAATCCTCAATCCTCAATCATCACAACTTCAATTGAGGTATAAACAAAGGTACAACATTCACCTCAAGCACTAGAGCGAGATATACACATACAAATCAAATATGGAAGTAGTATATTTCAATCCTTAGGGTATGATCTCTTAGATGTATCAAAGAATATGCAATGTAACTATATAGTGAGTAGTTCATGGTGCAATCATATGGCAAAAGTTGACTCATGCACTCATCCCAAGCGCTCTTCACCGTTAGCCCCACAGTGACCGAACGACCTCTTTAGGTGGGAGGGATTTTATTTTCCAAGGAATTTGATCTCTGCTCTTATGTGACAATCTATCGCCCAAGTACCAACTCGACTATGCCTAAGAGGATAATTCATGGTGCAATCATGAATCAACTTACAATATGTATTGATGTCTAGATGAGTAATTGAGAAATAACAATGGTCTATATTGAGAATGATCAAAAAGAAAAGTCCTATCAGTGGACTATAGTTTTATATTGAGTTTCAAGAGTGTCTCTAGACTTTTGTTAAAAAAAAAATAATTGCTCAAGATAAAAACTCAAAAGTATATTTAGTTTGAGAGAGAGGTGCATCTGAATGGTATATGATTTCTATTCAAAGTGTACCAAGATTTTTTATCACGCCCCGGAGGTATACTTGCCTGACGATATGGACGGTATCCTCTTGTGATAAATGATGCATACAACACTGATACAAATCCACAACTTATATAAGTCAAAACCCATGCAAAATAACAACAACGAAATGATAAGTTTAAAGACAACCAAAACCACTCCAATGCAAATAGAAAAGTGTGCATGTCGACACGACTTAACATAGCAAACAAACATCTAAGAGACAAGTACCAAATGAAAATTCAAAATTCATACAAGTGTTCATTTATTACAAAATAAGTGTAGAAATCAAATGTGCAATGAAAATACAATAAAAAGTAATGCGAAAAACCCTCGACGTGACATAGGTCAGGCAGACAGGATCTCCAAGCAACAACATATATCATCTATCTGATACTTGAGGAAATTAAACACAAAGAAAGTTAGTGAGTCCAAATGACTCTGTGGGTATAAAAAGATAGTACATGATATCTAAACAGTAAGGAGATCAAAGGTACATAGAGTCTCACAGGAAAACTCTACCAAGTATAGGACAAGGTATAAAAATATAATAAATATCTGCAACCGTACTGCTCGTACTCACCGAGTAGTATATAGAGCATATACATACCAATAACAAGCATGACATAGTCAAACAAATGTCACAACCCTATCTCAAACATACGTACAATATCACTGACATATGCAAGGTATATATATATATATATAACACATCATATGCAAGTGCATTGTCACTCCTGCTTATTATTTCAACTACCATGACATCTGTGTGGCTGAGAGGGCGGAACATGACAACTGTACGACACTCCAAGCTACCACTACTCTCGAATGATCGACTAGACAGTATGCATAGTAGTTATCTGGCTACAAACGGAGAAGGCACGCAACTCCAACTACCACTATCCTGAGTGGCCGAGTAGGCATGACATGACAAGCTGCTCACCACTCTAGCTACCACTACCCCGAGTGAGTAGAATATGACTGACGACTCTCTCAACCACAAAGGAGACATAGTCGACAGCATGCATGAAATACAATGTATAATACAATGAGTATCACACAGAAATATGATAAGCATCACATAATAATATAATAAGCATCATACAAGATAAACACCTATGATATATACCATACACGTGTATAATGACCTACAATGCACACTAGACACGTGTGTACCACTACCAAACATGGATAGTCAAAATAATGAGACTGCATAGATAATAAATAGATGATCTCAAAGATCAAACATTTAAGTATCAAAATCAAAAAATGGTATGAATGGAGTTAAGGTAACTAAACTACCTATCAATACCATATCTCATTCACTAAGGTAAATGTAATAAAGGAGACAAGGAAGAAATACTCACCTCAAATAGCATAACGTGATGACTAACTTCAAGACAAATGATCTAGTCCCAAATCAAAGTCCTACATCATAGAATACATCAATACACTAATTCATTCTCCTAATTTAAATTGGATAATTAATTATTCTTAATTAATTACCTAAATATAACCAACTGAAAGGTTATTGAACCTAACTCATTAATTATCCTACAAACCCCAATTTAATTGATTCCATCACCTACCAATTAACCAAACCATCTTGATTAATGAAACAATAAAATCAATTAGGTACAAAGGTTCATTACCCCAATCCTGATTAACAAATCCCCTAACCATTAATCCTGGATTCAATTAGGGTATTAATCAATTACCAATTCATTAATCACCGTCAACTCAACTAAAATCAAGTCAACCACTAATTAATGAAATGAATAGAATCCATTAGGTAGAGAGATTCGTTACCCTATAGTTCCTCCCCGATGGTAGCTGCCGTCGATACTGGGATGTCTAGAGAAGTAACAAAGCAGTACCGACAATGGTCGAATCTGGCCTGATCTAGGGTTGGCCGGCAGCACTAGGATAGCTGAAGTAGATCTGGCCAAGGCTGCGGCTAGCAGTAGGATAATGGAACTAACTGACAACGGTGTTAGATCTGACCTAGACAGTAGTGGCCGGCCGGAGGGCCGGATATGGCCTAGTAGTGGTGGTCGGTTGTTGACCTCCAGAGAAGAAGAGGGAGAGGGAGATCGAGGCTGGCCTCCCTCTGGTCGTGTCCTGGCCGTGGGTTGTGGCCTGCGGCTAGTTGGACCCAGCAAAGACGCCGACGATGATGGGGGCACTAATCTCGGGGAAAAGAAAATGGAGAGAAGAGATCGGGGCCTGGCCCTTCTCCGATTGTGGCCTGGCTGTGGGCTAGCAGTAGTGGCCGGCGATGACCGACAGGAAGTGACAAGGGGCGACGGTGGTGGAGAGGAAATTGAAGGAAGAGGGTTTCAGGAGAGAGAATAGGGAAAAGGGAGATTAATCTTAGGCTTTATAAATTAAGCCTAGGTTTAATTTATTCAATTAACCCCCCTTAACTTTATTAATCCCCTACCTTAAAATATCATGAACTAACCCATACTTAATTGGTAATTCCATTAGGCTCCCTCAAACCTAATAAATTTATCCCATTAAATATGTCATATAAATTCGATTAAAATCCTGAAAAATTCCTAAAAATTCTCAAAAAATTCCATATGATTATTTTTTAATTAATGCTTATTATTTTATTATTATTTATTTGACGAATCTAACTTTTTTAATTTCGAAGGAGGATTACAAAAAAAGTAGGATTGTAAACGAGCCGAGTCAAGCCAAATTTTGTGGTGTTCAAGCTTATTTGATAAGATAACTAAGTCAAACCAAGTCGAACCTAAAATGAAACGAAACTGTTAAAATGGTTGTTCAAGTTTGACATGATTTCTTTTTTATGAGATTGAGCTTGGTTCATGTTTGGCTTGAACTTGGTTTGTTTAGATGTTATCAAACTCTCAATTAAAGTTTATTGGATTGTTTGAAATTTTTATATTTTTAAGTTTGTTTGATTGATTATTGAGCTTGATAATACAAGTTTTCTTGTTCATTTGAAAATTTTTTATTTATCATATTAATAAAAGTTTATTGATGAACATGGTTCACAAATTTCATTTGTGAACATTATTCATAAATATTAACAAGCTAAATATATATGTGTTCAAACTTGTTCATTTAATTTGACCAGTTGTTCAAACTTGTTCATTTAGTTAGTCTTGTGTGTATTGAACAAACATAAATAAGCTCTTACCAAGTCGAACATCAAGCTTGCACACAAATATTTGGTTTGTTTATATCCTTGCAAAAAAGTACTTAATGATTCGAATCCCTCAAAATTATTTCCTTCAATAGTTATGTCACTAGTGTTGGATATTATCTCTATTTAGTGGGTTTAATTGTAAGTTGTACATATGAATAAAAACCGAACCCATATAAAGTGATCTAACTTAAGCTTATTGGACTTCGAGTTATTGGATGTGGGTTGAATGTATAGAACCCTTTAGCCCGATCTGTTATCATTTATGGGCTGATAGTAGATTTGTTGCCTATATAAGGGGAGGTTCCTAAGGGTTTAGGGTATTATTTTGAGACGTCTCTTGGTTCCCTATTAGACCAAGAGGATTCAGCATCGTCAATCCTAAGCTCCTTGGAAGATCTCCACCTTTGCTTTTGCTCCTTCTTCTTCCTCAGGATCGCTCAGATGACGCTTCAAGATAAGGACATGACTCTACAATCAAGTTCCTTGTTGTTTTGGTTTATATCTTTATTTTGTTATGCCATGATTAGAAAAAAAAACAAAAGATCCATGCTTATATTCCTATTTGAATTCTTATTCAGTTTTTAGAATCCTTGCGGCTTAGGTTTTACAGCATACCTATCAATTGACATTAGAGTCAAGGCTATGTTTCTTCAATTTCATGGCAATACAGTTTAAGTTTTTCTCAATCTTGTGTTTACATGCTAGATGAAGATTTACTGGTATTTGATTGTCGAAAACCTTATTAAGAAAACCTAGGAAAGGCTTGTTTTCCCATGTTTTTTTTTTCATATTTCTTTGAAGAACGACGAAAACCATCGCTGTTTGACCTAATTTTAAGGTCAAATCACTATGGTTCAATCAATTGTCTTGGTTGGACAATTGATTAGCAAGCCAAAATTAGTGAACAAAATCATCCATAATCGATTGGTTAATCGATCAAGTTGACACTACCAATCGATTAGCACGATGCGATCGAATACAAGATCATTTTTAATCGATTACAGGTTCGATTGTTGCCACCGATCGATTGGTGATTGCCACCAATCAAATGAAAGCTTTAAAGTCGGACACAAAAGTGGTTGGAATCGATCAGGTCAATTGATTTAATGCTATCAATTGATTAACAATTTTTGTTAATCGATTAATAGCTTAAAATCGCGGCAAATCGATTGGAATCGGTTACACTAATCAATTGATCATATCAATCGAATGGGAATTTTTTTTTAATCGATTAACAACTTTCAAGGATCAATTATGAATCGATTGGAATTTTCCAAATCGATTAAAAAATCTACATGGGAATGCTATTGAATAGTATTAAACAATGAATTAAAAAAGGATTAAATGACATTAAATAATATTTCAGTTGTCCCTCTCATTTTTTGTTTTAAGACCTTTCAATAGCATTATCATCGAATCATGCCAATACGGAAATCACATATAGTAGACTTTCGGATCGATTGGGATATATCAATCGATTACCATATGGTTTCAATTGTTTGATAAGCCTAATTTTTGGGTTATCAAGGTTGATTAAGTGGTAATCTGTTTAGTTAAAGGTCGTAAGGTTTTCTTGGGTCTATCTACACAATGTGCTACTAAGTTGAATTATTGTGTCAGCCCAAAGGAAGACACTTTAGGTAAGTTTAGTACATTTTTTGTTGGTAGACGTATATTTATGCTAAGAATAATTGGCCCAAAGGAAGATTACTTTTATGCCAGATATATGTCAAGGTAGCCTACAACTATATAACATAATTTATTTTGTTCAGACCATGCAAAAAATATGTTGGCCCAAAGGAAGACATATCGCCTAGTAGATTAAAGTTTTTGTAAGCTATAAACCAATTTATAACTCATATAAGTGTCAAAATATGCGCATAATGGGTTAGCTCAAAGGAAGTCTCATTATGTGACCAATTAAAGTTTGAGTTATATTAGATAGTACTGCTAACAAATTATATTTTAGTCCACAGATTAAAAAATAATATTGTATTTGGTATCTCATAAAGAGCTCATTTATATGCATCTAAAATTTTATTTTATTTGCATAATTTTATGTTTTAGCTTATACATGTTATTGGCTTTAATTAAATCATAAGCTTACATTATTTATGCTCTTTTAATTTTAGTGTAATCTGTTACTGCCAGTATTAATAACATCCACACACTAACTGGTATAAATTTTGTTGAATGAAAAGAATACATGATCGTAGTCTTAGAATGCATAGACTTAGACTATTCATTAAGGAACGATCGTCCCACACCTTTGACTAGTGGTAGCACTACAGAGCAAAGGACTGAATT
>JBBUKS010026578.1:1316-11317 GCA_038050645.1 Hedychium gardnerianum
CGACCTGCCCCACCATATGATAGATTTTTTGACGAGCCGACCCATCCTATCATGAATTAATCCGTTTGACAGCACTATTGAAGAGTGGGTTACGAATCTTGGGGACTCATTATTGTGAGTTTGGAACCTCTCGGGCATAATTTGATGATATTGGGTTGACATTTTTGATACTTTTCCTAATATCATTGATTTATATTCTCGTGTAACTCATTCCTATATCTATTTATCTCCTCAATTACTATAATTTATTTTCTTCATATTAATCTTAGAACGGACTGACGAAAATATTGGAAGCGAGCGCTTCACCTTTATGTCACCTTTTTTGCCACTTGATTTATATTCTCAATTTATACGTCTTTCTTATTTTCTAGGGTCACTTTTATATATCATATAGTTTTCCATTTCATCTACGAACATCCACTTGTCACTTAGTTTTTTCATCTATCCTTTGACCCACAAAAAAATAGAATATTATCGGTTTGGGTTGGACCACGATGACTCACTCCGTCAAATAATTTAAATGGATTAAATTAAAATTTTATTAATTTATTTAAAAATAAATTTAAATGAATTAGTCTACAAATTGAGAAGAAAAAATATATCTAAAATTAGATTATAGATTATGAATTTATATATATATATAATGAAAGTTATGAATTATTTATCGATTATTTTGATTAATATGTATAAATATAAAATTAAGAATTAAAAGTTTCTTTATAAATATTTATTTATAAAATGATCAAATTCAATTGTAGAATTTTTTTATATTTTTTTAATTGTTTGATTCGTTTACCTATCTTAGATTAAATTGGATTGTCCTAGGATTAGTTTATAGAAAATTTCATCACCTCTGTAAATCCTCGCTCATGTATTTTTTAATTTGGATTTTTAATTTATCTTCCTATCAAAAATATAGGATAATTCATATGTTTTTTTTTAATTAAATTGGCCAAATAGTGGATCAGTCCGTTTCATCATGAAAATTTAAATATTTATTTATAAAATAATCAAATTTAATTATAAAATTTTTTATATTTTTTTGATTGATTAATTCATCTAACTCTCAACCTATTTCGATGGCGGAGATATTTCATTTATTGATAAGATTGAATTAAAAAGCGTAGCTAAAAGACTTGCAGTAATTATATTAATAAGTTTTTTCTCCTTTCTTTTATGTCAGAGTTCAAGTGAGGAAAAAAAAAGTTAGAAGGAATTCAAAACGGTACCGACACGTGCTGGATGCAAATCCATTCCACCGAATGCATCTCGATCTAGTTTCACCCAACCCCGAGCTTGCTAAGACGAATGGCCACGCGTCACCTCCTTCCTCTCCCCTTCGTCTACAAAACCCTCCCCCGCTGCCGATCCAAACCCACCACCACCGCCCATCGCCGCCAGCTCCGCTCCTTCTCCTCATCTTCTCCGATGGCGTCTTCTCCTCCTCCCCAAAAGGTACGGTCTAGTGCGTCTTGTTTGTCCATTTCTTCCTCTTAGCGATCTTTGCGGTGATATCTCGGATTGGATTAGGTCCTGGTCCCCATCGCCCATGGCACGGAGCCGATTGAGGCTGTGATCACTATCGACGTTCTCCGCCGCGCCGGAGCTGACGTCACTGTTGCCTCCGCCGAGAAGGACCTCCGCGTTGATGCCTGCTGGGGGGTCAAGCTCGTCGCCGACGCCCTCATCTCTGATGTGGCCTCCACCACCTTCGATCTCGTCTCACTTCCGGTGGGCTCTCGAGTTTTAAGTAGCTAATGTTGAGATTGTTCGCTTACAGCTCCTTTGGTCTGATATCGGTTGTTTGCTTGTGTAGGGAGGGTTGTCGGGCTCAGTAACTCTCCGGGACTGTGGAGCGTTGGAGAGTATTGTGAAGAAACAGGCTGAGGGAGGTGGGTTGTATGCGGCGATCTGCGCAGCACCAGCTGTTGCGCTTGGATCCTGGGGTTTGCTCAAGGGATTGAAGGTGAGATTTGCCAGTAATATTTGAATTTTTGAATTCTGTCAATCGTGTTCTTTTGTTACTTATGGACTAAAATTGTAAATTTTATTTTCCTTTTTTGTTCTAGATATATGTTTAATTTTAGTTGTAACTAAGAACTTGATTATTTATGAATTAGTCGAATCTTTAGGGAAAGATTACTTCTTTTGTCCGATGATATGGTTATAAAGAACTTAAATTTACATTATGCTTTCGCAGGCAACTTGTTATCCGTCATTCATGGAGAAACTGCCCTCAGATGCAATCCTGGTGGAGTCTAGAGTCCAAATAGATGGACAAGTTGTTACTAGCCGTGGACCAGGTACAGCTTTGGAATACTCTGTTGCTTTGGTTGAAAAACTTTATGGAAAAGAAAAGGCAGATGAAGTTGCAGGGCCCATGGTAAGCAATTTTCTTTATTTCTTTTTCTTTTTCGAGATTATTTTGGTGAATTGAAGTGTTCTAAATCTATGATAAAACCACCCAAGTTAGCCTTTTTTCACATGCAAACTGAATTTGTGATCCATGTTAAATTATTTGTTTGTAGGACTGTGAAGGAGCCAAGTGATAGCAAGTGCCTTGGAGTTGAAAGCCTAATAGACAAAAAAAAAAAAAAAAAATCATTTTTTTTCTTGAGAATACAAGACTCTTTGTTTAAGTTTGTGAACAAGCTCATTGCTTGTAAATAAACTTGTCCACAAGCTAATTTGCTTGTAAACACACATTTGGATAAGCTCATATATTAGTTCGCCACCCTTTGAAATCCCACTAAAATAAATCTTCTAAAAATCTCCTTTAGAAGATCACAAGTTTATTTGTTGGTGATTACTTTCTCTAGTCAACTCATACTTAGTTCATTCAACACAAATCTAATTCAGCCAACCCAACCAATTCTAGTTGACTTGATTGTGTACAATAGCAAAATTATCCATCCAACAACTATCAAGACCTCTTCAGTCGACTCAAATCCAATGAGAGCATTCTGTTTCCAGAAGTTAATTTACCTAGTTGACTAAACAACTTCCAACTTGACTACAATCGACTTAAATTGAAATAGGAATTTTCTGTTACTGAGTAGAATGCTTACAGTTGACTCCTGAGTTGACTCAACACTTAAGTTGACTCAATTGAGGATGTCCTTAATCGATTGAATTTGCTGGAGGATCTTGACTTAATTCAAGATCAAACCGAAATGTTAATTATAATCTTGAACACCTATTCCTTATTGATACAAACCTCTAGGTAGACTCTACTCGAAAAGAAATCCATTGTATTTTGCATAATCGTTTAAGCTCACATTTCTTCAAGTTTTTAATGTCATTGGTGCTTCTCGCCCTTGAGTTCATTACACTAAACCTTCGGTCTCTCTGAAATGCACCAAGCCCTCTAATGCCATCTTTCACCTTGCCTTTGTGTTTACCTTGTTTTAAGGCTTTGAGCCATCAAACTAGCATCTCCCTTGATCTCATTAGCACAACTCAACCTCTATTGAGTCACAATTTGTTCTGCTTCTGAGCAACTTGCCAAGCTCCTGGTCAAACCTTGACCATTTGATCCTCTTGTTCCCTGAGCGATGTGTCAAGCTTCTGGTCAATCTTGACCTAACTTTCTTTCATTTTGCCAAGCTTCTAGTTGACCTCGACCTCTTGGCTATCAAGCTTTTGATCAACCTTGACCACTTGGTCCTCTATTCTTCCAACTCAACACCTGTCGAGTTATCAACCACAGCAGAATAACCTTGTCAGACTCGACCACTTGAAATTTGATTGCACCAACATGAGCTTGATTTAAGCATGAACTTCAATTAATTGTCAACTTAAACAGAATTTTACTTTTTGTAATCTTTTAAGTTTAATTTCGAGCTCATTTTAGCAACATAACCCGGTGTGACTTGAGGGAAGTGAAGGAATTTAACATGAGCAGAGCAGGGTTTGAACTTTAAAGTTGAGCTTAATACTCGGGCTCAAGCTTGACATTTCTTTCTAGTGCCAAGCTCAATAAAAGTGAAGTTTGAATTAGCATTTGTTGTTTGCAGTCATACATGTCCCATCCTTGGAGTCTGGATCAATATGCATCAAGTTGAGATTCAGATAATGGTATTAGAGTACTTGGTTGTTCTGAACAATTGTTCATGTTTTTATTGTCTTGTTCACTATAAGATTCTAGGAAGATGTTTTATAATTGTGTAACCGTGTAAAAGCATAATTCTTACTGTAGCACTATCTTTTCTTATTGGGTATGGCATAGATTGTCTTATTATATGAAAATATGTAAATTTTATGGGAAGGGCTTTATAGTGACACGCTTGAGCTGAGTTATATGTGATTTTACATTATTTTTTGGTAATTATTTGAAAGAAAATACTCACGAAGGACATGATTAGAGGTATAATGATCTAATCATTCAAGAGGGCATCTGATATGATAACTGGTGACCAAAAGGAATTGACAAGGAAAAAGATTAAGCGGTTATTATGGATGATGATGAGAGAATTCCTTGTGGGTTATATCGTTGGTTGAGGGGGTATAAGAAATGTATTTAGTCTTCTAGTTGGTGAATTGTTAGTGGTGATTCTAAAGCATTTAAACGAACTTTTACCCATAATATCATCGAAAATCCAAAAATAAAAATATAAAGTCTAAAAAAATATACACCAAAAATGTGAAAAAATGGGGAGGAAATGCACAAAAATGCACAAATTTTTTTAAAATAATTTGGCTCCCTACTAATCCCATTTGCGTCGGTAGTGCATAACCTATTTTTTTTATTGGAAAATGAGAGTAGTGGCCTAGGTCCCCTTAGGGTAAGTACTAATCCCATTTGGCACTGCCGATGCGAAGCTCAGGAACTGGATGAAGGATTGGCTTTGGTTGCTTTTCATGCTAGAATTTACCTTACTGTTATAAAGGGTGATTTGGTCATTTGATCCATTTTCTAGTGTTGAAGAACTCACACTAGTATCTTGTTCACAATGAAAGACTTAAATCAGCAAATGAAAGTACTTCATGAAATCAAAGCATATATTCTTGCAAATACAGTGATGTGTTTATGTTGTCTGTATGTGTGTTTTATGTGCGTGATAGTAGTTATCGATCTTTATTACCATGAGAGATGTGTTTGACAAGTTGCTACTGTATTACATATATGACACTAAGCCACCTCGTGCAATGCTTTAAATGCACTAGTCAAGTTAGCTGGTTTGTTAAATCCATATGTTTTATGTAGGTATTGCGTGATCAGCATGGAGTTGAATTTTCATTCACCGAGATAAACTCTATACCATGGAAGTTTGACTCTACACTTCAGGTAAGGTTTGATACTGTATATGTCTCTTGGCTTTCTCCAGTACATGTCTGATTAATGTTTTGGCATATAACCCTGTTTATGCTAGTTTCATTTTGATTCTTTTCTTCAATCTACCTTCCAGATTACACAATTTTGTTTTTAGTTCTCGCTCAACATTTTATTTCCTTTATGGTTACATTATGGTTTTCGATGTTGATGACAAGTTTGTAGCACCCACTGCCGTGCATCAGCATGGATAAATGGCATATTCTCCTGACATTTTCTCAATCTAGCTTAAACTTTCATAAGTGCAATTACTAGTCATCTATATTATAGATGCACATTGCTTAAACTATGATTTTCATTTTCATGAATACACGCTGAAATTTCACAGTATCGCTCAGGCAGATATATGGATATCATGATGTATTAGCAAGAGAGGAGACGCAACTAATGACAGCAGTGCATACTGAGGAATAAGGACTAAGGTGGGATGAATGGAATAAGGAGACTGTCTGGTTTAGTGCTAAGATTTATTAGTTAAGAAACAAAGTTGGGAAGAGATATATTTTGAGAGAAGATAGAAAATGGATGTGGAAGAAGTTTTAAAATCTTATTTACTTGGGAAGATGGAGAACAAGGAAGAAAGAAAGTTATCAAAAGACTATTTTACCTCATTCCCAATTTTCTTCTCTCTCTTCATTGTCATGAAGCTTCTATTACTCACTGATCGCCCCCGGGGCTACAGTGCAGCAGCAGGGCGCTCAAATTGTCATTCAGGAACCCGCGGTTTGATCTCCAATTATGACACATTTGCAAGGATTTTTTCTCCAAATGGAACTCGCAATCAAGGGATGATAGGCTTATGGGCTGCCCGCTGCGAGCGTTTTCGATTTACTTAAGCAGCCGGTGGGAAGCTTTTGTGAGACCGGGCTGGTCGTCCCAGGTTCGGTGTTACATGGTTCATCATTCAATTACTCACTGATCAATGTGGCTGGTGAGTTACTCCAGCCACACTCTGCATGTCAACAGTCTGCTTGATGGTTCCAAGGAGTAGCATACCGGAGTGAGCAGCAATTGCCATGACAGGTAAGTTAAATGAGGAAGTGGAATTTGAGGATAGGTAAAGTTCCTTGGATGAGGAGAAGAAAGTTTACTTCCTAGTTTTGGGAAGGAAGTTTAGTGTTCAATCTTTCCAATTTTCTATCCTCCAATTTCTCCCCAAGAAACAAGATTTTTGAAATTTCTTCCATGTTTCTTCCCTAAATTTTCTCTTTCTTTCCAAGTGTACAAGGAGTAGAGGACTAGGTAAGATCTTCAATTTATTGGTTCAGAAAAAAATAACTGGTACATGGTGGCAAAAGGCGAAACGCTCGCCCCCAGCACCCCCGCCAATCCATCCCAGGACCAACACGGAGGAGGTAAATCACAGGGGCTAGTCTAACTAGCCCGAACAGTGACTAGTGCATAAGGGAGAGCAGGAAAAAATAACTGGTACAGTTTGATAGTGATATATATAGACACACAGACAACTGCGCGGCATAATCAAATAATCAAATAAGTTTGTCAGTAAGAAGGCAAAACTTGGGAGAGGCAAATTGAAATGCCTCAGCCATAAAGTTTTCCTTTTAGTTCCACATTGTTAAGAGAGAGTTAATACGGAATTATACACAGATTAATAAAGTGGTACTGTGGTAAGCTGCTAAACCTGAGTATGGTCATTTAGGTAAGGGATACATTGCCTTGTCAGACTAGCATAAATCAACATGGATTAAGGCTTGATCAATGGAATACGAGGCATGGATTAAAAATATTTTTAAAATACCTATAATTAATAAAAATGACATATAAAAAAATAAATTACATTCAACAGCACACTCAGTTCAGACTTTACCATAAAAAACATATGCCAATGCTACAATGTGAAATACATGAGATAAAAGAATCCAAAGTAATTAAGAATGTTAATAAATTAAATATTCATGAAATATGCATATAATTGCCTTCTATAGTGTTTAACACTTATAAATAGCATGGTGTATATGATTATTCCACAAGTTTGGCTTTAGAGATACATGATCTACCTTTGTCGTCCAAACTTGGAATGTCTTGTTAATTCATCACTTGCAGGATTTGCTGAAAGAAAAGCTGCTTGTACGTTTGGTTTATGGGATTTTTTTTTCAATTTTCTAATAGAATTTGAAATTCTAAAATATGAATAGAGAAAACATTTGCCATCCACTGGTTGACCACACTTTACAATAAAATTTATTTTCACATGAAAACTACTTTATCTTTCCCAAAAATAAGACAAATTATTATTGAAAATGTTGAAATCTGAATATTCAGAAAATTGAAACAGTAGGTTCTTTGCGTAGCTGAACAAGGCTTTGTTTCACTTGCATACTTAAACTCCTCAATTAATTTCCTAGCTTTGTGATTATGGCTATCTATGGGATGTCGAAAAAAGTGATTGATGCTATTCATTTTTATTTGTAGCTATATGAAGCTTATAAAATTTAATCTTTGTCCTATGAAGATTCTCGTTCCAATTGCAAATGGCACAGAGGAAATGGAGGCAACTATGATAATAGACATTTTGCGCAGGGCAAAGGCCAATGTTGTAGTGGCGTCAATTGAAGATAAGTTAGAAATTGTGGCATCTAGAAAAGTGAAGCTGATAGCCGATATGCTCTTGGATGAGGCTGTTAGGCTGCAATATGATCTGATTTTGCTACCTGTGAGTAGCTCCCTGCAATTTTAGCCTAAAAAAAAAATTCTCTTTCAAATGTCTCGGGCTGCTTATTTTGCTGCTACTTGCAGGGTGGCCTTCCTGGGGCTCAAGCATTTTCCAACTCAGAAAAGTTGATCAATTTACTCAGAAAGCAGGCGGAGTCTGGTAAACTTTATGGGGCGATATGTGCTTCCCCAGCAATCGTCTTGGAGGCTCATGGCCTTCTTAAAGTAAGTGATATAGAAACAATTATGAGATGGAATGCCTCGGCAAAAATTCTTTAAAATGGTATCGTTAAATTAATAAACACATCCATATTATCTCTCTAGGGCAAGAAGGCTACAGCATATCCAGCTTTGTGTGACAAACTGGCAGATCAAAGTTACTCCGAGAATCGAGTTTTGGTAGATGGCAACTTGATCACAAGCAGAGGACCAGGGACATCCATGGAGTTTGCATTGGCCATAGTTGAAAAGTTTTTTGGTCGCCAAAATGCACTTGATCTTGCAAAAACTCTAGTTTTCGTATAATTAGCCTACAAATATTTTAAGTGTGTGTTTTTACGAGCATCAACTGAGCCTGTATGTGAGCTTTCTTACCGTTTGCCTTTCGAGAATAATTCTTGGACACTTTGAAGCTTGTATGTTTCAGTTGTTTGAAACATTTTCAGAGGAAACCTAACCTTTTTCATAATGCATACTATGGAATTGGATCCTAGTCACTCTCACTGACTAGGTTCGGAGAAGAAATGACTCCTAATATGATTCTAAAACAAAAATTCCTAGGCATAATTGAAAAGTTTGGAGAAGAATTTAGATTAAACGAAGAAACTGCTCGTCCCAGGCGAGTAAGTTCATAAAAATGAATGCATGGAGTAGCACTTTGTTTGAATTAATTGAACCTTCGCCCCTGAATTGTTTATCAATCAAGGACTATAACCAACTTTACAGAATTGGTTGCTTGGCTGCGAGCCTGCCAATTTGTAAGCCTGCGTAAAGCTTCTGCTGGTTCTGGCTTTGGCTCTGCAGGAGTAGAACCCGAGCTTTGTCCTTGAGCTCTTGGAAGGCTCTCATTGTTTCGACGTCAAAGCCTCCTGCAAACTGGATTTGAATCGAAAGCCAAGCCATTCGATTTCAGGTTCATATTTGTTAACCCTGGCTATATGAGAAATAAAGAGTTGTATTGTTCCACAATTACCTGGTGTACTCTGAAAGCAAATCTAACACCTTGCAGCATGAGCTCTTCTTCTTCAAGGCTGCCAGCAATAACCTGCAGCTCAGTGGAGACCCTCTTCATGTATTTCATTGCTAACTTCACCGAAGCTAGCTTTATCTGTTTATTTGGAAAAGAACCAGTCGATGGAGTAAGGATGCTAATGTGAAGATTGACACATACATGCTTGAAACCATAGTATTTTTCACTTTACAGCATTTTTTTTTTTGTAGCCTATATAAATGTATCAATCAGAAATAAATAGCTTAAACTACACCCTGACAACAAGATTCGCGATATTTGGAGGAGAAAAAACTATAACCTTAGACAAAATTGGAGGCTATCCAGGTTATTTGCATCAAAACCAGTTAGGTCATTATTAGACACAATATTAGCTTTGATATGGTATGGTTGATTGTTGAGTTGAGCAACATTGCATCCAATAGACTTAGCTACTGTCCAAGAGCTAAATGAATCTTATTCTAGATTTTTCAAGATGATTTTGAATATTGTTTTAACTGATAATAATTAAGATTGTGAATTCTCACCAATGAAGCATTCCAAAGCCTAGGAGATATGTCTTCAGTAACATGCAGAAGCTATGGGAGACTAAGATACTTATTTCTCGGCAAAAAGATTTATGATGTCTGAGGAAACTCATCGATTTCGCTAGAAGAATTAGAATCTTGGATTGACTTGTATCACTAAAATGACTTATTTCTCGGCAAAAAGATTTATGATGTCTGAGGAAACTCATCGATTTCGCTAGAAGAATTAGAATCTTGGATT